>JAHHFK020006093.1:0-27604 GCA_024533555.2 Aedes koreicus
GGGAGGGGGAGTTTGACCAAAAGTCCACGCTGCATACAAAATTTCAAAAAAATTGTATGGAGAAAAGTCTACGAGGGGGAGGAGTGGTCTGAGATTTTCAAAAATGAGTCTACGTGGCTTATGAACCGGCCCCCAGCAAAACTGGTCCAAAATTAGATTGTAGTCTAAAATAGTATTCACTCCAAATCCCAAATCCAAAATTCGACCATGATTAAATCGGACTACAAAAATTGCAAGGCTGCCTACCAGTGACAAAATTGGTTCGGAATGTTCCCTCCAGATTGTGTTAGTAATCGAAGAATTTTGTAAAGATCAACATTTCAAAAACCTAATGAGCTAGAAGTAATCTTCGAGAAAGTCCTTTTGATTATCCTGATAGTTACAAATTACATGGGCAGCCTCGGGCTCATTTCTCTCATACTCGTGACAATGCTCTTTTTCTTAGGGTTTAATACTTTATGTATACCCGACCAGAAGGGTATAACATAACAATAACAAAATTATAACAAACCTTGTTACGACTAACTTATTCTAATATAAATTTATTAAAGATGTTTTCATCTGGATAATTGTATAACATACTTATAACAAATTCAAATATGATGCCCAGCGAGGCACAATCTGCGTTAAGAAACAAATTAATTCTAACACACTACCAGTCATAAGCGCAGACTCATATTGGAACACTCAGTTGAATATTACATCACCTCGAAAAGTTTTGCATCTCCTAAATACAGGTACATTCATGATGCTATATATCTAGACCCTTAATATCTGCAAAGGTGCGGTCTTCAGCGAAGTTGTTCAGATGGACCGAGCATTCGAGAAATGGACCGTTTGTTTTAATTGGAAATCCATAGCTACCTGGCGCTTGTGAGCATGGAAAATTGAGCATTTTCAACTTGTTCTATCTTCTGAGTTCTAAACATGAGTTAACTTAATTTTTTTTTTTTTTTTTTTTTTTCAGAAGTCGTTTATTTCAAACGTCAAAAGAAAACATCAAGCTCAAAAGTAACACACTTAATTTAGCGTAGCGTTGGAATTCCAAACAAAACGGTCCACCTTTCCAATGCCCTTGACCTTCTGAACAGCTTTGCCGAAGATTCGAACTTTACATCTTATCAGAATCACGATATAGAACTAGTTCAAAATGCTCAATTTTATATTCTCACTACCCTAGCAAAGTAAAATAACAAAATGATATCAAATAAGTAACAAGTTTTGTTATCTCAGATATAATTTTGAACTCACCTGTTATCGCATAACAAATTTAGTTATCAACATTGAGAAGACGATTTTTGACAAATGTTTCTGAATACTATCAGCATGCTGACGAATGCTGAATATTACCAGAATGTCATGGATATAAAATTAAGCTTTTCACCACAAGCACAACTTCAGTTATAAGTGTATGGATTTAATATCATGTTGATAACATAATTTGAAATTTTCTCAAGAAATTTGTTCACATCACAAAATTTCTTATGAAAATGAACTTAATGATAATAAAACGAGTTAATATTGTAATATCCAACGAATATTAATTTGTTATCTCTTTTGTTATTTTGGCGGTTTATTCAGCCCAAATGATAACATATTTAGTGATCAAAAACTGATAATCTGATAACAGAACTTATTATCAATTTGGTATAAACCTTTGTCGGGTATCGCCACGTAGCAGTGGAATTCCAAACCAAACTGTCCACTTTCCGGATGCCATTGACCGTCTGAACAACTTGGCTGCCGCAAGTTTGCAGATAATCAGAATTCCGAGCTATAGCATCAGTCCGTACTTATTACTGGTAGTGTACATATTTACAATTCGATCCCATTGCCTCCACAGAACATTGTTGGAGCGTGCTTTTTCAAATGGAACTCCAGAATCTCTCTTACGTTAGTAAGACGCGTTAATTTGGCAATAATAAGCAGTGATAGACGACCTTCAGAAGAAATCACTCCCCAGTCCATAACAGAAGCATGATTTTGGAATCGTTGAACTGCGCGGATTGAAGAAGGGATATCCTGATCCGACACTACATAGACCCTGTCATTTTGAGCGTAGAAATTCTGCTGTAGCACGAAGTTTTCCTCGTCCGGAAACAAAATCAAGGCATCACTGTGCCGACAAAGCAGTCCTCGGCAGCGAAGGATTCTATTCTTCTTATTAGCTTCCGAAAATCTATGTATTTTTTCTTCTTATATGGTTTAAATTCCAAATCTTCTTTGAGAACCGCCTTCTTTTCTCGTCTCATCCAATATGTGGCAATACCAGAGCAAAGGATTATACCACATTTACCAATGGTGATAACTAAATTTGTTATGCGATAACAACGGAAATCAAAACAATATCTGGGATAACAGAACTTGTTACTTATATGATATCAGCATGTTATTTTCCTTTGCAAGGGTATCTGGATGCTTACTTTGCAAATGTAACTGCAAAATCCTATGTCTTTTCAAATAGATTTTTTTTTGGGCACTTCCTGTTGCTGTTATACAATGATAAGTTCTCGGGTAATTCAGGATTATGGACGAAAAGCAAATGTAAACAATGACTTTAAACGTTGATGTCGCACTAATCACGAAAATCGTACGATATCCAACTACACCATGTGACAGAATTAACATTCCTCTACCAGATACTGCTGTCAATTAACGAGAACAAGAGAAATCGACGTTTAAAGTCATTGTTTACAATTGGCATTTAGGTCTGAATTACTGGAGATCTGTTTGTTTACCTTTTGTAAGTCTCTCTTGCAAACGCTGACAACCAGATGGCTGTCACATAATCTAGACGGATTCTACACTGGAAATAAAAACTGCGCCAGTTTTTTGGGCCTACCCTGTACATATACAGATACGCTTACATACACAAACATTTTGCTTTCTCGCCGAACTGATCTAATGGTATTAACCACAAAGTAGAATTTTTAAGCGATGGTATTCCACTTAAAGTTCTGTCCAGTTAGAATCCGGAATCACTTATTGTGTGTTAGAATTCTTTTACAGCGGTTTGTTTACCTAGGCGCCCACTTCCTGTGGTATAAATTTCACGGTGTTTCGTGTTGTGAGTCAAAAGTTATTCTAGATGGAAGCCGAGAGGAGAGAAAAAAAGCTGCACACCCACCTTGATAATCCAACGTGGTCCGCAATAAAAATCGCAAACACGTTGAAAATCGCCAAATCAACCGTGTATGATGTGCTCAAACGTTTCAGGGAGCGAAAGAGCGTGAATCGAGTGCCTCAAGGTAAGCGTCATAGTGGAACATATGACCGCAAGCTGAACCAGAAGGTGTTGAGAACCGTCAGAGCAAAACCTGGACTATCAGATAATGAAATCGTACAAAAATACGCTGCTGCTCGCAGTACCGTTCGAAGAATTCGTTTGCGAGCAGGATATCGTTATTATCGAGCCAGCAAGCAACCAAACAGAACGTTGAAGCAAAGTTTCGTCACCAAAACTCGAGCTCGGAAACTGCTGTACCAGCAGGTTTTGACGAAGTACCAAGGATGCCTGCTCATCGACGATGAAACCTACGTCAAAATGGATTTCGGACAGCTTCCTGGCCAAAAATTCGACATGGCGACGGCACGAGGAGATGTTCCTGCGAAGTTTAAGTTTGCTTTTATGGACAAATTTGCCAAAAAACTGATGATTTGCAAGGGATATGCAGCTGCGGAGCAAAGACCAAAGTGTTCGTGACGAATAAGACGATGGAAGAATACAAGGAAGAATGTCTCAAAAACCGCCCATAAAGATCCCGTGAAGTTTTGGCCAGATTTGGCGAGTTGCCACTACAGCCGGGAAGTCATCCAGTGGAACCACGATAATAACGTAGATTTCATCAATAAAAACATAAATCCACCCAACTGCCCGCAGTTCCACCCCATCGAGAGATTTTGGGCAAAGATGAAGCGGAAGCTTAAGAAAAGTGGAAAAACAGCTCGGGACGCGACTTAGATGACCAAAATGTGGAACAAATGTGCCAAAGAAGTTGACTCCGGAGGCGTGCAGCGTTTGATGGTAGAAGTAAAGCAGAAAGTGCGAATTTTCATTAGAAACGAAGAGAAATGATTTGAATTGATATTTTTTCCTTAAAGTAAAATGAGTTACCTTTGTTTTGATGTATTAAACTTATTTGTACGTCAATCCGTTACCGAGATACAGATGATTTGATTATTCCGGATTCTAAATGGACATAGCTTTATCTGTATGAAAAGTAATTATTATCGCCAAAAAAAAAAACATCGGATTTAAAAAAAAATTGTGAAAAGCCTACATTTTTAAGAATCAATACAGAAACAAATCTAAAAACATGTCTCTCTCTTATTTTAATTTGACCAAATAGTCAAAAATATCGGTACAGTGATTAAAAAGATTATTTCAAAACAAAGGGATGTTTTGAAAAGAAAAAATCGATAACGAACTTCAAAAATGCGGGACTTATATTTCTAGATCAGAATAAAGCTACCATTTGTTTCGAAATTCTGTGATCCAATCATACGAATTTCCTTTTTTTTATTGTATGAAATTTCCACTCAAGTGTCGGTAATTTGGAGAACTACAGTAGCCAGCAAGAACGACGATGGGAAAAGAACGCATGAACCGGCAATCAAAAAAAAAAATGACTTGAGTGGAGCTGCATTTTTAAGTTGACGAGAAATATGAAGAGTGAGAGAGAGAGAGAGAGAGAAAAAGTCACAACAAAGTGCATTTGCCTCGCATTTATGAGGCTGAGAACATTTTTCGGGTGGCAACGTTAATCGCAAATGTGGCTTTCGCTTTTCGATCCAAGTTTATTGTCAAAAAAAGAAAATCTTTTTAATATAGCTAGCTTAATTATGATTAAGAAAAGTTTACCCACAGTAGTTAAAGGTGGTTGAATTCGATTCCCAGATCGACATTTAATTTTTCGTATTCACATTTGCCGAACCATTAAAAGCAATTAAGAAATGGTGCATGTATCAAACGTTTTAAACTTTGAATGTTGGAAAATCTTCTACAAACCTTGACCCACATTCAGTAAAACCCATAATGCTTTAAATGCCAAAATAAAAAAAAAAAAAATGCAACAATTTTTACTCAATTCAACGCCGAGAAACTCAAAATAACATACGACTTATACCGCATAATTGTTGTGTTCACTACAGGGTGCGGCAGAAAATAATGCGAAAATTTGTTCTATTTCTTTCAAATCCCATTTTCAACTAATTCAAGCAATAATAGCAACATTTTCGAGTGAAGTTATCTTTATAAAGTCCTTTTAAACAAATGTATTCAATGTGTCCTCCATTTTTATTAATAACATCCTCGAGCCGACGCCGGAAGCCAGAGCATGCCTTTCGGACGTAGTCCTCCGGCATTGACTGCCATGTGCGTGTTATGGTTGACTTCAGGGTTTTCACACTAGGGTGTGATGTTTTGCAGGCTCGTGCTTCAACATATGCCCAAATTGAATAATCCAACGGATTAAGATCTGGACTGCTAGGGGGGCACAAATCCTTCATGTTATCGGTCAACCATTGTTGGGTTCGATTGGACGTGTGACACGGCGCTCCATCCTGCTGTAGGACAACGTTTTGGTCCACGGAGAAGTTGACCTTCACCCAGGGAAGCACTTGGTCCTTTAAAATACCGATATACACTTCGGTATTGATTTTAACTCCAGCATCAATGAAAACAGGCGGCATTTCAAACCGTTGGACGCCACTAAGCCAAACATCATGACACCAGCCGGATGTTTGGTTTGAAATTTGAATTTCACTTTCTCCGGAACGTTCTCCATTTTCTGCGGTGAAATGAACCGGTCCGTGCGGCTGTTGGCCACAGCAGCGATGCTGAAAAGCTTTTCGTCGGAGAACAGGATTATCATTTTTTTTTCCTTCTTCAACAAGGAAAGCAATCTCTTGGAACGAGTCACTCGTAGTTCCTTGACCCGGTCCGTAATCAAGTGGCGTTTCACTCTGGCTCTGGGTCTTCTTTGATGATTCTCCGCATGGATTTCTCCGAAATATTGGCTTCCTTTGCAAGTTTTCTTATGGAACGCACCGGGTTGCGAGCAATATTTGAACGGACCGATTTGATCACGTTCGGCGTGCGTGCAAAGCGCGGACGTCCGCTTCCCGGCTTCCACTGCTTAGGACCATCCTGCAGGTTTTTATGAGGTAAACTGTTGCCAAATGGCACCCTACCACCTTGGCAATCTCTTTCGGCTTCTTCTGGGCGAGCAACAAACTGGTGATCACTTCTTTCGCGAACATTTTGACGAATTTGCAATAAAACAACTAGAATGTTTGGATGCAGCACTTGAAAGTAAACATAAACAAATACACTTTCGACAGAAATTAGTCACTAGCTACACGAATTAACCCAATACTCAAGTTTGAACATTTTCGCATTATTTTTTGCCGCACCCTGTAGATCGTCAGAAAAACCCCACATAAGACACGTTTCCAACTACAAAGGTAAGCGAAAAAAAATTAGCACTTCCCTATACCCGCAGAATGGCTAAATTATGTGCGCATAGTGGTGCTGGCTGCCATTTGCCAAAGCCGGCCGGTACGCCGACCGACCAAACAGAAATACCGGCCGGCAGAATGTGCATTTCATGCATCGCCTTTTCATGCCATATAAACATTCAACCAAGCAGTAGTAGGCAGCGGCGGCGAGTTCATTTACCGGAGAAGCCATAGTGAGCATCATCAGCAACACTCTGCGCCGCCAACTTCGATGCAAAAGTGTGTGGTGTAGAATGCAAGATTATGATAAATGTGTGTACGAGGTAGGTTAATCGAAATGAGGTGAACAATCGATTAACTCTTGCGATCAGTTTCTCACTCTCACACAGTTGGCGAGACTGGCGAAGGATGTGGTCGAAAAATCTGTGAAAATCTGTGCGATGTGGATTTTCATCCTTTAGATCTTGAAGTTTATTGCTTGAATTTTGCGGGGGGTTTTCAGAAAATTCATTTCATTTGAGACAGAATAATTGAAATCGCAATCAGACTGAAACCCTGGGGCTATTTTCCACACTATATCGACTTCAACCTTCTAAGAGAAATGTACACATTTTCCAAACTGGCTCTGAGCCTGGTCACAGTGAAAAATCTTACCGGCTGTCAGTGCCAGCTAGCCCGTACGTACCTACATTTATAGCTGCTGCACTTTACAGTCTTCCGGCTGTACG
Organism: Aedes koreicus; assembly: GCA_024533555.2. Taxonomy (NCBI): domain Eukaryota; kingdom Metazoa; phylum Arthropoda; class Insecta; order Diptera; family Culicidae; genus Aedes; species Aedes koreicus. The sequence continues at coordinate 7,188 of JAHHFK020006093.1, forward strand.
CCAATTTCCCACCGCCTACTGTGAGTGTGCGTTCTCTCCCAACTTACGTCATCTGTCGGAGGTGGAGGAAAATCGATTTTTATTGTAACAGTTTTCCTCCACTCCAAGGACGACTTGATGCTAACATACCAGCCAGCCGTACGGCACTGATGTAAGGGAAAATACGACGCCTACTCATCCGTCGCCGGCGTTGCTGTCGCGTTACGTAAACCGTACGGATGCTCTTTGACCTAAGGTTGCTCTTGAGATATACCGGAATGAATCTTGAAATTAGTCATAAAAAGCCTTGTACATAGTTTCGTAGGGAAGCTAGTTGCGTCATAGCGACTTGCTTCAGTTCTCCCCGCACGTATCAGCAACGATTACGTTGAACCGAGTGGAATGATATAAACGTCTTTTCTCGCATCATTTTAAAAAGCTTTCAGTTTAAGTGGAACTTTTCCTTGTCATAGGAATTGAGTTAAAAACTTTGATCATTTAAACAAATCAAACATTCAAAATCGGTCCCTGCTTTGTCTGATTGATTATCATTGTTGATAGGATGTCAACGGCTGCTTAAGGATGCGGGAAGCACTTACACGACGAACTAGTTTCATCGACCTGGCTTACGACTGAGCAAATGCAAAGAGCACCATACCAACACAGAATTGCTTATTTCGTTAAATCGCATTAAAATTCTATGAGTGCGATCAGATCTCCGTCTGCCATTCGGCGACTACAGCCAATATCCTTGTTACGTGGTTCATTGTTTTTAAATTTTGTCTGTCGTGTTGACAAGAATGAAACCGGAATCTTCCTGGACAAATTTGAACAGTCCATTACGGTAAGAATGTTATCCACAGTGCTAACGTAACAAAACGGTTGTCGGTTGATGGGATGGCAGCACATTTCGGTTAGAAGATCCATTCGATCTAGTGACCCATCGATTTAAAAAAAAACGAAATGCAACGTTGAAGGTGGCAGTAAAAGAACGTCACGTGAATCTACCTGAAATGATTGTTTAATTCATAAGCAAGGTTAAAACATGCTGTAAATTGACTATTTATGAAATCGAAATTATCGATTCTCTCGGAACTTATAGATAGAAGGATAGATTCTAGAGTAAGTGACCCAATGTCAAGGAATGCGATTATTGGCCGGTGGCGGTTTATAATTTGGGCTAAACAAACATATTGTGATGAAATTTGTCAGAAGCAGATGATTTCCATCAGCATGAGAGGCTCTAGGAGTGGACAGTAATTTATTGCTAGAACTAAGAGAATTGAAGAGAAAGCATTGATAGTTCCGTATAGAGTAACGGCAGGTTATGAAAATTGAAAGATACAAGAAACGGCAGGATATGAAAATTGAAAGACCCATTTCAGAATGCCTGATTACTCACGTCCATTCCGAGATCACTTTCACTTACAACAAGCCCCGCATGGACACAGTACAAATATCAAATGGATATAGGTACTGTGCATACACTTCCATCATCAAATCTTATTGTTTTGAGGATGGCACGTATTTAGCAGTATTGTTCAAATTTAGTTATAACCAGATAGATCTCACCGGAAATTGTTGCTGATGTACAGTCTTAATTTGGACGGCTTACCTGTAGTGCTAAATGATGCATTTATGTCTCTACAGAAGTAGCACTCCGCTGGTCAGCAAATATTTTCACATCATCCTTTTCGAATTAGCTTCGTTCGTTGCTTCTGACCAGCAAATGGCCGTTTCCTACATTGAATTGGTTTTCTTTTTTCTCTCTCCACACTCTGTCAATAATCAAAATCCCCCGCTATGAGGCGACTCTTTATCGACTTCTAAACTGCTTATAATCACCAATTCACTCGCGACAAAGCGGAAAAATACTCTAATTTAATCATTTATGTCCGCGTGGCGCAATAATAACAGCACTAACAAACACAACTAATCTGATATTAACTCTTCCTCCGGGTGCGGGGGCAAAGTACAAAAAACAAAAAAAAAAAAAAACGGGGAAAACTACCGCCCATCGCAAATTTCGGGAGGGAATCGATTATATTCACTACACCTTACACAAAACACGTGGAGATTTTATGATTTCACTGTTCATTTAGGTTGAATTACGAACATATTATTGATTTTATTTTTCGCGAAAATGACGCAGCAAAAAGAAAATACGTCAGTTTCCAAGCACGGCTTGCTGACCAAATTGCCATTTTGACTCAAAAACAACAAGTTTGCTGAATTAATGAACAAGTTTGCTGACCAAAAAGACATGTTTGTTGATCAAAATGACAAGGTTGTTGACTAAAAGGAAAAGTTAGCTGACCGAAATTCACACCTTGTTGATCAAATAGCTTCTTACGGGAATGCTTTCTGCGGTGTCATCTGTTAATGAAGGTCTGTACTAAAAGTTGATCACTCTTTTTCTTTTTCATCTAGACTGTTTTTTATAATTTGAGACAATTAAAAGTCAGCTGGTTGCTGTAAACAGTAAAATAATATATTGTAAAAAAAAAAAATGTTTTTGATAATTGTCAACTGAAAATGAACCGTTTTGTTTTGAACAAGGTTACACTGAAAGATTTGGGGTATCATGTTATTAAAAATCGATATTTGAACGTCAAAACTGTTGCAAAATTCATCAAGACTCCAGCTTAATGCATTTGAATACAACTATTTTATAAATATATATTCACTTATTCTAATTCAGCTCTTTATTTTTCTTATTTCAGGTAAGCCTCTATCATGCTGGGAAACTCTTCATACCGGTAAATACTTCTGTATTAGTTAAGTTTGACATAATTGCACAGTGGGTCAAAACGTTCCCTGACTGGACGGAATTGTTAACCCCGCGGGATGACGTCGTAGCGTTTTGGTGTCTTCAGCAAAGCGGCTCAGCCAGGCAAGCCAGATTTCAAATCCCATGCACTTAATTTCTAGTGAAAACTAGATGTATGGATGCTGATATCAATATAGTCTATATCACGTGATAAAAGTTGTAATGTGATGTAATATCACTTCCAGCCGGACTAATAGGATCACTCCTCAGATGATGACCAAAGCAACTAATAATCAGCGTATTCATAAAGAAGGAACCAAAGTGATAAGCCAAAACGTGTTTTCATCACACTTTACTGGAGGCGAATCGAAAATACCATTCTTCGGCACAGCGTCAAGAGACCAAAAACGAATTCGAATTTTCCACTTTTTTTTACTAAATTTACTCGCGACGAATCTAAAACAACATTCGTCGACGAAGTTACTCACGTTCGAATAGCAAACAGTGAAGAACGACGATGAACGAATGAGAGGGAATGTAACATAGCGCGAATAGCACAAAACTTCCTCTCACACGAGTCAGTCACAAAGCCATCCATCAACGAGAGCACTCCTTTCGTTCGCGAATGCTTGCTTAACTTCCCTTGTTTCGGAAGTGTTCGGTGATGACAAACACATTCGAACCGAATGAGGAGAATATCAGTAACACTGCATGAGTGTACAAAATACAAAATCTGACGTACACTAGTCTGTGACTGAAAAAAGTATGCTTTATATCCCGAAGGTCCTGAAAAAGCTGAAAAACAGAGTAAATCATTATAACTATCACAGATAAAACCTTAATCAAAAGATGCATTGATGTTTTTTTCTTCTGAAAAACAACAGACTACTCCAAAAGACATCCCTTAAAAAGCCTTCCGTATACACCTCCTGTTACATTCCAAGGACAGCAGTATAAGTTTTGACAACTTCTGAAACAAATGGCTTATCCGATCACAAAACCAATAACCAAATTTATTTAAATATAGTCTTCTACTGCTAACCGTCACATGCCAGTCCTTTATGAAAATAGCAGTTGAAATTCAGAAACGCTGAAATGCTCAAAAACAAAAACAAACACCAAAAATATAATTTTCATACACAAAAACTATTCAAATGGGATCAGACTATCAAAAAAAAAAAAAAAAAACCAAACACAAAACAAACGGGAGTAGGACACAAAAGGATAAAATCAATTCGAGTATTAAAAGTTGTTGACCATATTAATTTCCTTGTCTTTACTTGTGAATGTAACTTCCATAGCTGTGGAAAAAAAAAAATTGCGACTTTCAGGTCAACTTTAAATAGATAAAGTCCTCATTTCAGAATGCCTGGTAATTCTAGCCCATTCCTAGGCCATTTTCACACACCATAAGCCCATCGTGTAAATAATTGGATGATGGTACAGCATACAAATTTCAAACATAAGAAGGTAAAACTACAAAATTTAGTACGTGTTTTTAAGAAACAGAAATCTATCGTTAAATTCAAATCGGATGGATCTCACTAATTTCGCCTTCGAAATAACATCAGCTCGTACTCTTATACCCTTACAGTCGAAGATGGAACTGTTACGATAACGAAAAATCATCAATTTCCAAATGCGTAACCACCGAGTTACCCAGCTACATCTCCCTTTCTAGTTCTTCGTTTCGTACAGCATAAATATTAAAAAATTGTTTGTCAAAACTCGGATAATCATGACAAGTGTCTTTTTTTGGTGCTTAGCATGTTTTCGAAGACCAAGTGTTATAATCACCTGAAATGTGCCAGCTAAGCTGTAAACATTTACTTAACAAGATTCGATGAATGCTATCTAAAACCGCAGTGGACACCACCCTGTGGCGCATCAGCATTTAACACGTGACCTGGCTGCGGCATTCGATGCAGTTGACGCAACGCAGTGAACTTCTCGTGTGAGCCGGAAATACATTGGTCGTATGCAAAAGCTTGCATGGTAAATAAGTAGCAGCAGCTGACTGTTGCGCGATATCGATGATGACGACAACAGGAAGAAGCCATTGGCCATTCAGCCAGAAAGTGAAACGGAACGGCAGCTCCAGAATGATTAATGAGCTTCCGGTTCTGTCGTTTTTGTTTCGTTTTTGGGCTTCGACCGTGCGCGTCTTTCCTGACTTGGTCGGGCAGGGTTGTTGGCAGCGGACAGTTTGGAGTCAGAACAAATAACCGGAATGGGATTTCGCGAAAGAAAATCCAAGTGGTTTGATTCCAGTAGAGAGATGTTTCATGGGAAAGTTGTGTAAGTCAAGCGACGTTTTCATTTTAGATCTCCAACAACATCCTTTGATTATGAAATGTATAAAATTGTCTGCAAATCTTACTTCTCTGCTTTAGATTACCTTATTTATTGTTATTCAATATTGTGAACAAGCTTGTTTCTGTACAGGTATATTTTTAAATCAATGTCGTTACACATAATCTTATTTTGTGAAATAAAAAACTCGAACCGAAAAAACGCGACACACCACAGCTAACCATCATATCCCTTAATCACTGATCAAAATCGTAAACCTTTAGCAGCAAATTACAACTGTTTTGAAATGTTTACTTTAATTCAAATCTCATTCGAGTTGGCAGCAGGGCGATTCAATTTAAACAATCAAATTCTGATTTTCTATTTTCACTCAGCAATTAAAAAACTTACAGTTTTCGACGTACGGCGAGACGACCGTCCCTTCCTAAAGATGGACGAACCAAACCGGCTATAAAACTCCCTTATGTTGTGGGTGGCACGTCGTGAGAAACAATAAAAGAAAAAACCGCATCGCACCGCCACCAGAAGGAATTTCGCCTCTCTTTTTACGACCTAATAGATGTTTGATTCTTCACCGAGGTATGTCCCAACAACACCATCGTAATCATCATCATCATCGGCATCTTGAAATCCCTTGCCGATGAAGAGTTACGTATCGGCGGTGAGGTTCTGTTTCGGTAAATTTTACGATCTTCGCCAATAATGTTTGTGTGATGTTTAGTTACGGTATTCATTGACGCGCCCGAGCGGCCGTACTTTGTTGTCTGGTTGCCACGACGACGACGATTGTTCTGATGGTGCCAGACGAACCTGATGGTTATGATCATGGTGACAGTGTTTTCTTTTATTCGCCCTCCGGATTGTCTTGACATGATTTTAATTAGTGGAAAATAAGAAGCAGTAATCATATGTTGGCAAGTTGCTGACACCGAAATCTCAAATGGGAATTTAAAATCCTAAATTTCCCCCAGCGGAAACACAAGGCAACCCGGTTGTCGGTGTCAATGAACAAGACAAAGACGGGATTGCTCCCTGGCAACCACCTACTACCGATGGCCGATGCGCCATTCCGGGAAGCAACGTAATGAATTTTTAATCAAATTTTTCACTTTCCTTTGTTCGCTTCCCTGGCGAGAGGACGATGGTTGTATTGTTTCTTGTCTTGAACAAGAAAGGGTAACAGTCAAGTGCAAAACAATAGCTCTTTCGAACAACTGGAAAACTTAACGCCAACAGAGAATAAATCAAAATTCACTCCAACAGTTGAATTATTCTTTTACTTTTTAGCTTCTTCAATAGTTATTCCCATGTAAACTTTATAGAGCAGTGCAGTATAGGTTTGCATTGAAATTGTTTAAAGGTTTTAAAAATGTTTACGACCTAATGACAATTGATTCTTTGCCAATAATTCTTTGAATCTGAACATATTTTTAATTCAGCAATGAAATAAGTTCATCTGAAATTCTTAGGAACAACGTCAACATCATTTTCTCTTAAATCCAAACTAACACAACCATTAGCCTTTTTCAGAGCCACAATATTTCCCAAAAATTAAACACCTAGTAGAAGTACAATTGTCCTTCGATAGCCGTGTTTAGGACACACAAAAACAAACAGGCAATGAATAAAATGTCATGACATTTCAGTACGTTGTTCTACCGGCGACGAAACATTTTCGCTGCCTAGACGGATGGTTCTCATTTTAAGAATGGGTACTGACAACTCGTATGCATAAATGGAAACAAACGTGGATTTTTTACAAGCTTATACAGTCAAACGCAATCTTTAAACTGTTTGAAAGTGTCAGCAAAGAGTAGGCGACATTTTGTCCTCTCCGTTTTCAAGCATCCTCGTTCGCTTGAACTGTGCCTGTACTCGAGTGCTAGTTTTCAATATTCAACATTTCGCAGCAGGCAATGGTATTGCGAAAAAAGTACGTTTACCACTACTTTTCCCTGACATGTGGAACCAGCCATAGGCTGAAAGTCACGTTCAATGGAATAAAGATAAAAATAGAGGGATTATGCACAAGGCAGCATGGTTGCCATTGAACAACATAAGGATATTTGGTATATTGTTTTATTATAAAGGAGTCCACAAACTGCTGCGTATTTATACCGCAGCGGCAGCGAATAATCGTGGCGAAAAAAATCGCTGCAAAAACGGCAGTCTTGAATTTGAGAACAAGCAAAAATACACTGTGAACTGAATCGCGTAATCGGGAACTAGTTCACGTTTTGGGTACAAATCATGAATACGTGAACTAGTTCACGGTCCGTTTTCATTTTCGTGAACGCTTTTGTTTCTGTGCGCGGTAATGAATTTTTTATTAGTACCCACACCGAAGCGGCACTTTCGTCGCAGCGTCAATGTAGGGAAATGCGAACTAGTATATATTTTTTAAATTCAATAGCGTGAGATTTTCATCCTACGATTACGATTTAGATACAGTCGAGATTCTTTTATCGCAATTAATGTGGACTGCGCTACAGACATTAACGAATACTCGAAGCACGTGGGATTTGAACCAATTTGGGATAAACTCTAAATTTGGAGTTATTCAAAGAGATGGCATTCTGATAGTAGATACTTTGCGATCTCCTGGTGGCATCAAACATCCAGACCTGCGGGAGTGCCGCAACAACTTAAAAGTGGTCGATTTATCAAATTTTTCTTAGAACTCAGCACTTTTTGTTTCTTTAACAAACTTCTTAAAGTGTCATTTGAATACATTTCCACTTGTGAGCTGGAAAATGATTTATGTAGTTCTTGTTTCGTGTTTACGTGACTTTTAGTCTCAGGCTGGTTCGTCACGTGAGGGAGATTTTTTTTTTCTAAAGTACACACTTAGAAATTATGAATTTTACACGAGACGTAATTCATCTTTTTTAAAAAGTCGGGGAACGTAAACAGCGATTTCGTGTGAAATTCTGTCTACAGAAACTGATACATACGCAAGTCGACAAAAGATGTGTTTGATTGAATTTATTTTCTCATTTCTTTCAACTCATTTACAGGGTACGGCAGAAAATAATGCGAAAATTTGTTCTATTTCTTTCAAATCCCATTTTCAACTAATGCAAGCAATAATATCAACATTTTCGAGTGCAGTTATCTTTATAAAGTCCTTTTGAACAAATTTATTCAATGTGTTCTCCATTTTTATTAATAACATCCTCGAGCCGACGCCAGAAGCCAGAGCATGCCTTTCGGACGTTGTCCTCCGACATTGACTGCCATGTGCGTGTAATGGTTGACTTCAGGGTTTTCACACTATGGTGTGATGTTTTGCAGGCTCGTGCTTCAACATATGCCCAAATCGAATAATCCGACGGATTAAGATCTGGACTGCTAGGGGGCCACAAATCCTTCGGCCAAAACTTCATGTTATCGTTCAACCATTGTTGGGTTCGATTGGACGTGTGACACGGTGCTCCATCCTGCTGTAGGACAACGTTTTGGTCCTCGGAGAAGTTGGCCTTCACCAAGGGAAGCACTTGGTCCTTTAAAATACCGATATACACTTCAGCATTGATTTTAACTCCAGCATCAATGAAAACAGGCGGCATTTTCAAACCGTTGGACGCCACCAAGCCAAACATCATGACACCAACCGGATGTTTGGTTTGAAATTTGAATTTCACTTTTTCCGGAACGTTCTCCATTTTCTGCGGTGAAATGAACCGGTCCGTGCGGCTGTTGGTCACAGCATCGACGCTGAAAAGCTTTTCGTCGGAGAACAGGATTATCATTTTTTCCTTCTTCAACAAGGAAAGCAATCTTTTGGAACGAGTCACTCGTAGTTCCTGGACCCGGTCCGTAATCAAGTGGCGTTTCACTCTCGCTCTGGAAGATGCACACGGCCAGCCATTTCAACTCAGTTTTGAGTCGTTTTTGACTCACTTTCGTCGAATTTGGAGTCACTCAAATTTGAGTAAATGTTACTGGGATTGACAAGCCGACAAATCAAAAACATCCATCTGATTTGAGTCGATGTTTTTGATTTGTCGACTTGTCAATACCAGTTACATTTACTCAAATTTGAGTGAATCCACTAATGACGAAAGTGAGTCAAAAACGACTCAAAACTGAGTTTAAATGGCTGGCCGTGCATGCAGGTCTTCTTTGATGATTCTCCGAAATATTGGCTTCCTTTGCAAGTTTTCTTATGGAACGCACCGGGTTGCGAGCAATTTTTGAACGGACCGATTTGATCACGTTCGGCGTGCGTGCAAAGCGCGGGCGTCCGCTTCCCGGCTTCCGCAGCTTAGGACCATCCTGCAGGTTTTTATGAGGTAAACTGTTGCCAAATGGCACCCTACCACCTTGGCAATCTCTTTCGGCTTCTTCTGGGCGAGTAACAAACTGGTGATCACTTCTTTCGCGAACATTTTGACGAATTTGCAATAAAACAAATAGAATGTTTGGATGCAGCACTTGAAAGTAAACATAAACAAATACACTTTCGACAGAAATTAGTCACTAGCTACACGAATTAACCCAATACTAAAGTTTGAACATTTTCACATTATTTTCTGCCTCACCCTGTATATGTGCTAAAGGACGCTTGCATATGTCCAGGGATGCCAGATATTTTTTTCAAATGTCTGCGATAAAAATTGGATATGTCTGGGAATGTCTAAAAATGCCTGTGATTTTTTTTTTGCAAAATTAGACTTCTTTTAACGAAAAGACGTAATAAGAGAGCGAGTTATGTCATTTTCGCTACATGTGTTATTATGTAAACGAATCTGCATCTATTTCGTGGATTGTATGCAATCTTACACTGTTGTTTCATATTTTTAAAGTGACACTTGTAGCATTCGCATAGATGACACCATTTTCTATAGTTTTTTTCCCCCTATAACGTTCTTTCCAGTTTTGTATTTTTAAATCAAAATTTAGTTTTCATTTGCTAAATTTAACTGATTTTTTTTTGCTGTTTTCCAAAAATAACCATTGAATTACAATGCATTACAGAGTCAATTTTCAGTTACATAAATTAAAAAGATGATTTCAAAATTTTTATTTTTATTTATTAATAAAAAAAAAAACACTACGATGAAACTTATTGTTATGAAATAAAATGTTTGGATAGAAAGGATTTTGTAATATCATGTACGTGTATTTTATGGAGTATTGAGTGGAATTTTGCAAATTATGTATTTTACGCAGTATTTTAGTCTAGTTAAAGAAAAAGATTTTTTTAAACCCACCCATTTTGGACTTATCTAACTGGTCCTTATAAGTGAGTTGATTCGTATTTTGATACGGAGGTATATATTTTTTAAAGCATGTAGGGTAGGGAACGGCTTCAGCTCCCCGGGACCCTATTCCAAGCACGGAGTAAACGATAACTTACAACGCTCATTTTTTTGCACCATGGTGCATCATCATGTGAAGCATCATACTGCAAAAAATGAGCGTTGTAAGTTAACGTTTAGCCCTTGCTTGGAATAGGGTCCCGGGGAGCTTAAGCCGTTCCCTACCCTATTTATGGTTTAGTTAATTGTTTCTGGGTTAAAATACTCAGCAACCCTTTTTTTACGATAAATTTCTCAAATATGATTTTTATTGTTGTGAAACTTGATTTTCGTTGTGACTCAATGGCAATGGACCAATATTACCAACGCTTTGACAGTAATTTTCATGGTGACAATAGCAGTGAAGATTATTGTATTTTTGTGGTAGATGAAGGGATAAGAAAATTGCATTTATATACCTCATCTTCTACGCATGCACGACAAATACTCCACCCATATTTATTGGCCAAAACTCATGGAAAATCCCACATAATACTTAGGTGTTTACATAGGAAGTATGTATGGTTGCAAATAGTTGTCATCGCATTGCCAAAACTCATGTGTCGGGCAAATAGATAGTATAATTATTGTTTTTTCCATGGTGCCTATCTCCGGGCCCATTGTGTCTCCAAGTGGCCCACCGCTTCCGTTTCCTCAAGGGTTACTACTTTAAAAATAAATTATACCTACGCTATGTTAAAATGCTGAGATTCGGTATAAATCTGTACTTCAGAGAATACATTTATTTGAAATTTAAAAAATATTTCAAATGTCTGTAAAAAGCTGCAACATAAATAAAATGTCTGCATCGTTAAAAAAATTTACAACAAAAATAAAAAGTCTGCAAATTTAAAGATATGTCTGTAAATATGACACCTTTGCATGTGTCGATCGCAGGGCACTGAAATTTAAATGACATTTTGATAGTTTGTACTTCTAAAAGCATCATTTGAATTATTTTCCTTAAAGGGCGATACGGTCAAAATTTGGTCAATATCAACTTGACGTATTTCTTTCAATTTTGCATTTAAAAAACCTGAACACCCTTCATTTTGAAGGTGTGTGTGTGTAGAATGTTGCTCCTATTTTGATTTTGGAATTCACTCTTCAGTTGTCAAAATGCCGTCCAAGCAAGAAGAGCAGCGTATCAAAATTTTGCTCGCGCATCGCGAAAATCCGAGCTACTCGCACGCAAAGTTGGCAAAATCGCTAAAAGTTGCCAAATCAACCGTTACAAATGTAATTAAAGTGTTTGGGGAACGTTTGTCGACAGCCAGGAAGTCTGGATCGGGGGAAATCGAAAACCGGAAGCCGCTGAGACGACAAAGAGAGTTGCCGGTAGTTTCAAGCGAAACCCTAACCTATCTCTCCGAGATGCCGCAAATAAGCTGGGTGTATCGTCTACAACCGTGCATCGAGCCAAAAAACGAGCCGGACTATCGACTTACAAGAAGGTAGTGACTCCAAATCGCGATGATAAACAAAATACGACGGGCAAAGCGCGATCCCGGAGGCTGTACACGACGATGCTGACGAAGTTTGACTGCGTGGTAATGGACGACGAAACCTACGTCAAAGCCGACTACAAGCAGCTTCCGGGACAGGAGTTTTATACGGCAAAAGGAAGGGGAAAGGTAGCAGATATTTTCAAGCACACGAAACTGTCAAAGTTCGCAAAGAAATATCTGGTTTGGCAAGCCATCTGTACCTGTGGCTTGAAAAGCAGCATTTTCATAGCTTCCGGGACTGTCAACCAAGAAATTTACGTGAAAGAGTGTTTGAATAAACGTCTGCTGCCATTCCTGAAGAAACACGGTTGTTCCGTACTGTTTTGGCCGGATTTGGCATCTTGCCATTACGGTAAAAAGGCCATGGAGTGGTACGCCGCCAACAACGTGCAGGTGGTTCCCAAGGACAAGAACCCTCCCAACACGCCAGAGCTCCGCCCAATTGAGAAATACTGGACTATTGTCAAGCGGAACCTAAAGAAGACCAAAAAAACTGCTAAGGACGAGCAGCAGTTCAAGGCAAACTGGCTTTCTGCGGCGAAGAAAGTGGACAAGGTGGCTGTACAAAATCTGATGGCAGGGGTCAAGCGTAAGGCCCGGCAATTCGGATTTGGAAAAGCGGAAGCCTAACTGAATATTTTTCCTGAATTTTATACTAATTGAACTTGAAAAAGAAATTTAATTTGATTTTTTAAATAAACGATTTCACCGATTTACACGCGTTTTCCCTTGACCAAATTTTGACCGTATCACCCTTTAGTGACAAGGAAAATGACAGTCACGGAAATTTGGTGGCCTTCCGGATGAACTGGAACAATCGGAAAGTGATCATTTTATGAAACTAGACTTAGAACTCTGGGGAAGTAAGTAATGAAAGTATCATTTGTTTGCATTTGCACTTCTTGCCTGAAACCGATTGGCCTCCCGAATTTATTTTTTATTTCCGATTACATTTCCTTTTCTCTTGCTTGCATTTTCACAGATGGTTTGGTCATGAAAACAATGGAAAATGGCTCTAATGTGGGGATCTAGACTTGAGATTATTGTTAACAATCATCTGTCGTTGTTTTTATCTGAAATTGACAATGTCCATCACATTTCCCAAATAACAATTTTAGTTTTATTCCAGCCGTATAGCACTCCTCCCGGCTTTGTTGATAAAACTAAATTCAAAACTGTTTTGTCTACCAACACCTCCTCTATGTTTCTTTGAAGCCGAAATTTGTACAAAATGGCCCACTCTATAGACGGTTGTGAAAACAAGTTAATAAAACCTTTATAAGAACATAAAGATTTTGAAAATGTTCTAGTGAAAGATGTTATGACCACTTGAGAACCTTCATAAAACCTATTGGCTGCCATGAAAACCAGAATGTGGCCAAATGGCCACAGCTGTCAAACTTCACTGTAAAATCGAGGTTGTTTTTTGTTGTTCGGCTTTGTTCGATTCTCTGCTCTTCTGATTCATTTAGCAGTAAAAAAAGGTCTTTGTTTGATAGCAAAATATCCATAACAAATTGTGTTTTCTACAGCGTGTTATGCTCCAAACTATATGCGTAATTATTTTTATAGTCAATATTGGCACGATAAGAGCCGAAAATTAATGCGCCTCCTAAATTATGCGAATTTACAACAACATAAATCAAATTAAAACAAATATATTCGATAAATTTATCATGTTTTCCTGGAAAGTGCTTGGAACTGGGTGAGATTATCTAAAAGAATGCCGAAATTAGTCTCTGATCTGCAGTTTAATTGCTTGCCATTGAAAATTTTATGCATTTATTTTTCCACATTTAAAATATTTCTTATATTTCAATATGGCGATTGGAAAAAAGCACAGTTTTGCCATAAAACCAATTTTTCTTCGCAATGACTATTATAAAACTATTTGGTCTCATGGTGACTTCCTCCAATGCCAATTTGCCGTTTAATGCATTTACTGGAGACAAAATGGTTTTAAAATGCTTTTTCAACTGACCATAATAAGATAATATCAATGAGTCGTAAAACGGCATTTCAATACAGCATTTTACGAGTTCATAAATTCGAAATAAAACCTATGATAGGAGTAAAGGGAATTTGTGATTTGTGATTTGTGAAATAAATGTAAATGTAGGTTCTCATAAACCTGACTAAAATATGAAACCTATTGACACCTCTTGGTGCCATAATAAAACCAAATTGATTTCAGGTGGCTTCCATAAAACTTTAATAAAACCTAATAAAGCAAGATGGTGTTAGCAATGTAACTTGGGTTATGTTGTTGGTTGTAGGGAAAAAAATAAATACAAATATATTTATCTCGAATCGTATGCATAGTCTTAATGATTACCATATGTCATCCTACATGTGTTCAATAAAAAACATACAACAAAAATATTATTTTACAATTTTTCATGAGAGACGTAGAACATTGGGATAAATTGATGTATGTCATTAGGGAATATCCATTAATAATGTCACGCAAAAAAGAGACTATTTAGACCCCCTCCCCCCTTGTCATGTTTTTTGTATGAACCTTCAAACATTTTTATATGGATTTTCACGTTTTCCTAAACCCCCCTTCCCCCTTACTGCGTTGCATAATTAATGGACCTTCCCTAAGACACTTCATCTTAGAAAAATAGAACAATTGAAGCATCGTATCGAGAGTCCTAATTAATTGGACTGTTTTGTCTACCAACACAAACAAAATAATTAAACCTTTATAAGACCATAAAGATTTTGAAAATGTTCTAGTGAAAGATGTTACGACCACTTGAGAACCTTCATAAAACCTATAGGCTGCCATGAAAACTAGCATATGGCCAAATGGCCTCAGCTGTCTACTATAAAACTATTTGGTAATGTTTTTTTTTTGCCTTTTTAAAACTACATTGAAGCTAACAACTTCCCTCAGTGCCAATTTGCGGTTTAATGCATTTACTGGAGACAAAATGGGTTTAAAATACTTTTTCAACTAACAACAATAAGATGATATGAATCAGTCCTAAAACGGCAATTCAAAACAGCATTTCTCGAGTACTTTTTCAAACTGACGTAGCCGATTTTGTTAACAAAGAGGGGAAGTAAGATTCAAACGTAAATTTCTCAAAACTCTCAGCCCCCTCTCGGAAAGTAGCATCACCATCATGTTAGGGAAATGTTATTCCTTGTGTTAGCGGCTCTAGTTTGCATGAAGGTGCTAACGGTTTCAAGAATTTAACGTTTGAATCTTACTGCCCCTCTTTGTTTACAACATCAGATACGTATGTTTGAAAAAGTACTTGAGATTTTTCGAGTTCATAAAGGCGAAATAAAACCTTTGATATGAGTAAAAGGAATTTGAGAAAACATGGTTTTAAGATTGTTGTAAACAATCTGTGCAGGTTCTCATAAACCTGAATAAAATATGAAAACTATTGGCACCACTTAATGCCATAATAAAACCATATTGCTGGCTTTCATATAACTCTAATAAAACTTAATAACGCTGAATGGTTTTGGGAATTTAACTTGGGCTATCATAACTAAATAAATAAATAAAAACAAAACAAAATATTTTTGAATTTAGTTGAAACGAACGAAACATTTACAGATAAAAACCCCGTTTGCTCGTAGTCCATTAAGTAGCCATTTAAAACAACACACACAAAACAAATATACAGTCAGGTCTTCTACAGTGAGTATGAGTTTTTGTATGTAGTTAGAGGCAAAAATAAGCTTATTATTTACCAAAAAATCAGAGTAATTAGCTGCAAACAAAACGCCAGCCAAGAAATTATTATGGAGGGGGAGGGCGATTATCAGGGCCAATTAAGTACACTAAGGGTCTTTTTTTACACGTTTTTTTTACGCGGTTTGTTTTCGGCGGAACAGAACAACTTATCGACCTAATTTGAATCACATTTTTCGTTTTGGGCAAAAAGTAATCATATGCCATATAATTTTTTATGAAAATACTCACAATTTTAAAAACTGTATTTTGACCATTGCACGAGAAGGTAACATGCAAACAAAATCGAAGCAATTTGAAATGTTTATGCATGTGAATTGATCAACTCTATTTAGTCTTTTTTTACGCGGTTTCATATTAAAATTAGAACGTATCCCCCGTGTTATAAAAGACCTGCCTTGGGAGGCAATTTATGAAAGGAAACTAATAGAAATTTACCACTATTTCGGTTAATGTGGATCATTCGGAAGGCTATCTGGTGATCCTGAGGGTCAATTTCCAGATCACAAGTGTAAAGGCATTGGAAGGATGCTGTTAAACGTAGTTCAGAAAAATTAAACTGCAGACTAAATAAACACAGGACTAACACTTGTACAGGGCTGGCAGATGTCATTTTCAATGAAAAGTCTCATTCGATGTTTACCGAAATACACCATGATAGAACGCGACTGTGTTTTGGTCATCGCAGTTACAAGCACGTTTATTGATGTAATTGTTACTTTCGACGCAAAGCTTAAAATGCCATTTTTCATTACATCGGTTACATATGATTGCTTTGCTAATTTCATATAAACTAATTAGAAATTGAGGAGCCAAAATCCTATGAGAAAAAATGTTTGCATGGTGGTTGATGAATCACAAGAAAGCTCAAGATAGATCGTTTCTTCTCGTGATAGTGAGATGGCCAGTTTTTCCATTATCTTTCGACGGCCAGAGCTGGTCTTGTTTCATAAATTGACCACTTCTAAGAATGTTCCGTATCATTCGGAAGGCCATCAGATGGGCCTGAGGCGAAATTTTCACGAGTGCAAAATGGTGCTTCAAGAAGTACTTTAGATTTTCAGATCACAAGTGCAAATGCATTCAAATAATGAAATTATATCATCACTAAGTGACTTACAGACTTCCTCTGTGTCAGTCAAGCACAATCAAGCACTCGATATGAACTAAAAAAAATTTCAAAGAATAAGCTCTTTCAGGTGGAATTTCAAGGAATTTGTTCGCGTTTACTAGTGATAGTTTGAAAAAGTGTTTTTCTAAGTGATCGAGTGAAGTGGTAGTTTAGTTTTTCCTAGTTTTCCAATCCAGTGCGTCTTTATTCTGATTACTTAAGCTATTCCAGAAACTTTGGAATGTCTCAGAAACTGTTATTCAGTTCCTTCTCAGATGCTCAAGATGATTGAAACTTTACCACATGAATACCCCGAAATTAACAAAACATGTTCGCCGATCCTATAATTAGCCCACATCTAGAGGGATTCACTTGTCATCTATCGCGGTCTTCACCATGCCTAATTCATTATTCAAAACAACCTTTGCAACTACTTGGACTTTTTTTTGCTGGTGTTGTTTGTTGGAATGTTTAGATACGAATCACGACGACACTGAAAATAAAAATTACTTCGTATTATCCACGATAAAGTTCGTAATTTTCCGCAACGACAGTTATTCTTATTTTGAAATAATCTTTTCTTGCCCGATTCGGTATATTTTATTCTTATTACCGACTTTATTTCGTACTCAAGAAGAGTAATTTATTTAAAAAAGGTAAATAAATTTTCAAATACTATTAAACCACCAATACATAAAATTTCGTTGAACATTTTTTTCATATCCGTTCGTTGAAGAATGATCCTAGGTAAAATGTCACCATTTTGTCAGATAACCGACAGTACGAATATTTCGTACAATCAATAATCTATTCACGAAGTCCTTTTCTTTCCATCAGTAGCCTTCAAATAATCGACGGGAAAATATTCTCCGTGCACCCGTCTGCTACAGACTATCCCCGAGGGCATTAGCGACTAGACGCTTCAACCGCAAAGACCGGATCATTTGGAGCTTTATTTTCAGGTAGCCCGTAGACTGGAAACTGTCTGGTAAGAAATCACAAAAAAAAAAAAACACTAACATTTCGCAAAATGCATAACCCGTTGTCTTCGAGAGTGGGAGATTGTATGGTACAGATGTATCCCTTTCGCCGCCCGACCCAGAAATAAAGGTGATTAAAGCCGCGGATCTTTTTTTTAACTGCTGCTTTGTCTGATGGGGCAAATCACCGCCTCCGTCTGGTCGGTGTCTGCGCGCACATGTTAAATCAAAAGAGTGATCGAGAAACTGAGACGGGAGTTTCTAGGATTCTCGGAAGGGCAACCGCGGAATGCATTGAAAAGTAAATTATTCAAAAAGCAAGCGCCGGCCTGATAGCAGGGGAACGTCATCCAAGGTGGCCGTGAATAGCCCATGACTGACAGCCCGCAAATGGGAAATCGTAAAAATTGTGTGGTTATTCGCGTAAATCAAATTACGCCCTGCTTTGGTGATGGGTGAGTATTTCTAGGAATAAGGAAGGGACACGCTTTCCCGCCATTTCGTCGAGAATTCGATCGGTAGAGGGGTGGAAAAGGTCTGTGAAGAAAAGTGGTCTCTTTTAGTGTCAATAAACGTCGTTGGTAATAAATTTTTGTTATTGTATCCATTGCCTATGCCTCTTTTGCTGTACATACGGCTGCTCGGGAAGGGGGAATGGAATGCGGAATTTGTTCAAGTTCATTTATGGGTTACTTTGGTTTTGATAGGTTGGATTGCAGGGGTGCGCCATCGATGCAATCGGTTTGTTTGTTTACAGCAAAATAAAAGGAAAACAGGGCAGAGTACTTGTCCCTCAAGAATCTAATCGTGGGTGGAGGATTTTTAAGATAAAGAAGGCATTTAATTAAGTAATCGAGGGCGCTTTGAGGTGAAATAAGTCAAATATAAATGTATCATGTATTCCACTGATTCAACATTCTACATTCGTTTTCATAAACTTGCTAACATTTTGTAACAGACAAATTGTAAGATATCATCGCTGATAGTTTCCGAAAAATTTTCAATTCACTGTGATAGCTTAAAGAAGAGCTAGTCTGCATCTCCATATTCTTCAATATTGCACAAGCTTCCTTTAATATCCCTCTAACTACATAATTTACTTCGAAAAAATGCTCTCGACTGTCGTCTGAAGTTCCGTCCAAACTAGGGCTTCAAATGGTGAGTTGACAACTTCGAAGGAGGGTGCGACCGACCTCTCGTCCTCACAAGTTCCTACCTCACGCCTCCACGAGTCATATGATCACAAAAGACTGCCAGCTGAAACATGGAGACGCTGGTTGGCGTAGCCTGGGCAATGTTGTCAATCTGACAATAGCGAAGTGAGGGGTGCGACCGAAGATCTTATACCTTTAAATCATATTCTATATTTTCTATTCTCATTTTACTAATAATTTCAGCACGCTTTGGAATCATCTTTGCATTCCAAAACTATGTAAGAGCCGGGAGCAACATGCCAGGTATCAAAGGCGGAATTTGTATCTCAGCATTTCAGCATACCATTTTATTTAAAATTGCACTTCTGAACTTCAACTATTATATTCATAAAAGGCTGGCATGTGCTTATACGTAATGTAGGATTATATTTTAATGTTGTGTTTGTGGTATTATGGTAAGATAAGCCATTTCTTTCAGAAATTATCCCACCGGACTCTTCGTTCACTCTATCTTTGAAATGTTGCTAGAACAGTACAAAGAAACATATTACAAATATTACTATGTTTTATAAAATAATATCTTTTATTGAAATTTTATCTTTTATATTTCGAATGATCTATTCTGTTTTCAGCTTTCCCAGGACTAGTAGGATATTGATACATATCTAACTTTTATTTATTTTTCAGTAACAATCCATTCAAGTTTGAAATTTGAATAAATTAGCATTTTTGTCTATAATGGTATCTTAATTTGTTGTGTACAAAATATATTATATATTAAATAACATATAACGGGGAAAGGGAGGGACCATCAGGGCACCCAAGTAAAACGATTTGGATAGGGAGCATGGGACTGCCTCTTCCCTATTGTTAACATTTCGTGGAACGAGGGCGGGCTCTTCGACCCCATCTATTGGGTTTATTCTGTCAATCGAGGGCTCGATTCTAGTGCTGTGAGTGTGAACTTGCTTTTGGAAGGAGATTCTCTTCCCTATATTCGCGGGTTTCGCGTAAGTGTCTCTGCTTACGGGCCCGCCCAAACGTTTTTGGCCCTTCATACAGGAGCTTGATGATCACATACAATAATAGAATCCTGATCAAATCGTTTTTCAGATTATTCCACTGCTATGGAAAGTTTCCTTGCTGCAATAGATGGTAGTATTACATCATCATCATCATCATGCTGCGTTCACTTTCGCCGTGTGAAGCGAACGAGGATCTAGTTTTTTTTAACTGTACCAGCAAGGTTCTCGGCATTTCAAAGCTCGGCCGGCAAACTTCCGATGAAACCAGCAAATTTCTTCATCAGGGAGTCGGTTTGATGATCTGGATGTCGATCGGCTTCTGGACGTTCCTCGCGTTGCTTTTAAGTTTCGGATTTTCAGCCGCCACTTGGTTTTGTAGCTCAGCCACGACCCCGGATGCAGCAGTAGTAGACACGGCGGCGATTTGTGAGGACGGCGTATCGGCCATTTTATCCGCCATCTCAGCCAGTTTTCCGATAGTCCCATCCTACTAATTGATAGGACAGCCTTGACGCTAGGAGGCATCCGCTGCAGGAACAGCATCTTCATCAAGTCG
>JAHHFK020006095.1:0-150000 GCA_024533555.2 Aedes koreicus
TATTTTCGCCGTGTGTACTGCTAGAGGTGGCAGTACCGACGAAAGATACCACAGTTTTGATGTACCAAACGTGTTCATTTTCTGGTGCAATGTTAGAGCATCCCCACCGGTGGGTTTGCATCTCTGTGATATTTTGATGACAGAGAGCGTTCCTATTATGATTTAGGCATCCACTTTCGCACCGGTCGTTGATAAAAAGGTAACAAAATAGGACTCATCTTTATTCTTGCACCGGTCTACTTTGTTTCGTTTCGCTAAACATTTCGTACAGTGTAAAGCTATTTGACGTTTACGGAACCAGCCCCCTTAGTTTGAGAAACACTGCTGTGTATGAAAGCTTAGATGATATCGGTCGTGAAAATTCACTCTTGTTTACCGTGTCATACAAGTTATAAAATCGCTTATCCGTTGTTTTCGAGTTTGTTCAATGTGCTGCTTATCTATATTACTAGTGTTCGCATAATTCGTTGCGCCGTGGTGATATAAAACCGAATTTAATTATCGGTCAATTGAAGTGTCGAAGTGTTTTTGTTTTGTGTTGCTAAGCTCATTATCAATCCTCTACCAACCCTTCACGATTTTTTTCGATCGCAGCGACATCTGGCGGATTCCAAAGTAAAATTCTAGCCAAGCTTTGCCGCCCGCTTTACGTAGAGTCGACTATTCAGCAAAACTTACATATCGTCTATCTGCCAGCCCTTAGCGAAAATGGATTCAAGATGCAGTCAGTGCACTATGCCGATCAAAACCATTGAGGTCATTTAGTGCGGATTTTGCACACCTTAAATGTGTTGGTCTGAAAAGACTGAGTATGAAAACCGTGAATGAAAACACGAACATTTTATGACTAGAAAATAAGTAGAATGATTAGTAATTTCCATTTAATTCCAACTACCTTTATTGCTTATCTTGACAGATACGCGTATTTCGTCTACAATGTGCAGACTTCTTCAGTGTCGTGTACTAATACAGGCGAGTATTAGTACACGACACTGAAGAAGTCTGCACATTGTAGACGAAATACGCGTATCTGTCAAGATAAGCAATAAAGGTAGTTGGAATTAAATGGAAATTACTAATCATTCTACTTATTTTCTAGTTACAGGTATTCCACTAAACAGCTCACACTCTCCATAATTCAACATTTTATGATTCTGTGACCATTGCATGGATCATCTCGAGTACCTGAAACAAAACCCCATAAAATCGACTAAAGATGTTGTGGATGCCGTTTCGGAAGCTTTTAGTGATTCACTGAATTAATTGAAAACTGGAATCAAGGAAAATAATTGGCTCACAAAGTCATTGGCGGAAAAACGGCAATTCAATGATTCGACTGGTCTAGATCGAGGTCGTACTGCATGGCCAAGTATCAAAAGAAACAGAAATATTGCTGCGACAGATGCACCGAAATCACGCCCCGATTCTGTGCTGCTTGGAGGTACAAAAACGATTGAAAATGGGAGTCTAACAGTAGAGACCGTTGCGAAGCCACCAGAGAAGTTTTGGTTATATTTGTCCAGGATTGCTCCTCATGTTACGGAGGAGAATATCGGTGAACTTGTGAAAAATTGCCTACAAACACAGCAGTCTATCGAAGTGCGGAAACTTGTACGTAAAGATGCTGACTTGAAACAATTCGCCTTCATCTCGTTCAAAGTGGGACTTGAAAAAGAGTTGAAGGACAAAGCACTTGACCCATCTATCTGGCCGAAGGGAGTTTACTTTAGGGAGTTTGAGAACTTCCAAACCGAACGGGATTTTTAGGGGCGGGCGAAATTTCCTCGAATGGACGATGGGACCCCTTCGATGATTGCCTCCTCGCCAGCTGTCAAGCATACTCCGATGGAATAACCAATCAACAATCATCATCATCATCATCAGTTCATCAATATGCCGTCTTCATCAGTCATGAACAGATTGGACAAAGTCATCAACCGAGACGCACCGTAGAAAGCTTCTTGGAAGCCTCTGGTCTCCTCAACTCAGTCCCTCTGTTTGCTGTCGGCGATCATCTCAGTCGTCTCGGTCCTGCAGTTGAGGAATATGAAGGGGTCTTCCAAAAAGCTTGCAAAGGCATGTACGATTTGAATTTAAATGTTAAAGAACATACTCTTGGTGATGCTCCTTCCCGCTTCTACAGCATAACTGATCCATATCGCCACGACGGAACATGCTACCGCCACGCATCGCCGGAACGCATAATTTCAACCAATATTATGGAAGCCCCTAGTCCTAGTGATGCTTCTTCTCGCTTCTACAGTTTATCTACTCCGAATCACCATGATGGAAATCTATTGAGAACCTGCTGTCCCCATTCATCACCGGAACGCACCATATCAACATGTACTATGGAAGCCCCAATTCTGTACGACTACAACATAGATGGGTAGCATCTTGAACGTGTGGAAAGGGTTAGAGATCTCGGAGTGCTGTTAGATTGCAAATTGACATTCAAACTCTACTACTCTGCCATCGTGGACAAAGCTAATAGTCAGCTGGGATTTATTTCGAAAATCAGCAAAGATTTCAACGATCTAATGTGTTTGCGCTCTCTCTACTGTTCACTAGTCAGGTCCATTCTGGAATTTGCATCGATAGTGTGGTCACCGTATAAGGCAATTTGGAGCACGAGAATCGAAGCTGTTCAACGGAAGTTTGTCAGATACGCTCTTAAGAACCTACCGTGGCGTGACCCGTTAAACCTGCTGCTGTACGAGTAACGCTGTGCATTGCTGGGCATTGAACCACTGAATGTTCGTCGCAAAATTAACCGAGCGCTTTACGGAGCTAAATTAATCAAAGGTGAAGTTGACTGGCCCGCTCTCCTCGAGCGTGTTCGTTTTTACGCCCCGGAACGTCTTTTGCGGTCAAGATAATTGTTACAGGTAGCACCAAGGAATACTTACTATACAGCAAATTATCCCATCAATTCTATATGTAGACGTAACGTTTTCGATTTTAAGTTGACGACTGAGACATTTAGATAACGCCTTTATAGTTCGCCTATTTTTAACTAATTAATTTAAACCAATTTCATTAAGACCACGATGTCAGATGAAAACAATCATAATAAATAAATTTACTGTTATATTTTTATTTTGTTTATAAGAGAGGAATCTTCGTTGAATGAGAATTCTTCAACAGCGTTGTTTGAGTTCTGCTGGATGCTCGTTTTGCTGGTGTCTAAAATTTAAAAAAAAATCAAAAAGTAAAGCTTAAAGTTAGCTGTCTATGGTTCTGAAAGGTAATTATTAAAACTTCTTGTTTATTTTAAGGACAAAGAAAAACCGTTCGACCGATCTTTGATCTTGACGCTATTTAGAAGGGCTTTCGATAACTTTTGGACAGTCTACATGGATTTTTTTAAAACTAACTAGGGTGTACTGAAAAAAAAAGATTTGTATTCTGGATCCTGACTGAGCCTATGATAAGCTTCGGATATTGCATCGGCACAATATTTGAATTGAATAAAAAGTGTCAGATCAAGCCGTAATTTAGATCAACACGAAACGGAATTCAAAATAAAAGTATTAATCATTAAATTTCGGTCACACACATACCAAGGTTTGTGATGTTTATTCCAGATTACGGTACTAAAGATGGATTAAATTAGGCTTGTATGTTATATTCCTGACAGGAATTGTAAAAATTAAGCTGCATTTTTTTTCTTTATTTTACGTTGGCCTATTTCCTCACATGGTGACAATCACCGACGCCAGGAAGACGACACCACCACCTGGACCCTACCTAACGACTCATGAATATGAGCCGGGACCAACGGCTTTACTTCCCTTCCGAAGGAAGACGTGACCAGATTTTTTCGCCTCAGAAAAACCACCGACGTCGACTGGGATTGAACCCAGACCCACTGGGGTGCCAAGTAGCAGTCACGCTTACCACTACACCACCGACGCCGGCCTTAAGCTGAATAAGTAAAAAAAAACACCGTTTAAACCTAGTTGGGTCATCCATATACACGCAGACAATCAGGAATACTTTGATCACGTGTGTTCACGTTCAATAAAAAGTAAAAAAATGGATTTAAAAAAATCCATCAGTAGAAAGAAATTTTCAAACTAACAAAAATGATTTTACGTGTTTTATGTCTTCCATGAAAGTCTTCCAGATGAAGATGTTGCTTTGTCGTTTCAACTTGTTTTGGTTATTTTTCATCATAATATGAATATATTTAACAACGCTCTGCTCGGTTGAATCAGGTTGTAAATTACTGAACCCGCTGCTCACCGAGAGAGCAAATTGTCATTTTTCAACCCGCTAACCAACCACCGATGCGGTGTCGAGTTGTCAAACTGGGTAACAATTCACCGATATTACCGTATTGGTGCGGTTGGTCATAGCATACGCCACGATTGCAACCAAATCTGTTGTACAAACATCCCTACAAGAGCTTTCCAGTTAAGGGTTGTCATCAGGGGATTTGCTAGTTTTACTGGCAAACGCCAATTGAAGTTTTCCAATTTTCCCGGACATCACTAAATTCAAAAATTCATAACTCAAGAACGATTCATCGTAGAACAATTTTTTTTTCAAACTATAATTAAATTTTCTTAAGAATTTGGAAAACATATAATCTTAAAATATATTCCTAAAACTTTTCCACAGGGAAGGAAAATTGCTTGGAAAATCCGGAAAACCCATTTTCTGGGTAATAGACAATTTTGAAAAACATATTGTCTTGTTTATTAATTTATAAGCCTACATTGGTGAAATTTTTGCGACGGGTTTTTTTTTGTTTTTGAATAATGCTCGAAAAACCATGTGCCCGAATCAAAAATTTTCCATGACTCAGAAAATGTTTTTTTTCCAAGCAACTTTCCTTCACTGTGGAAAATTTTGTAGGAAATTTTTTTAAGATTATATATTGTATAGAAGATCAGATAAAACGGCAGGCTAAAATATTCAAGAGTATTAAAATATAGTCCAAGACAACCTCCAGAAAGCTCATCAGGAAGGCTCCAAACGGTATGATCTACGTCATCGAGCGTACACAAAAGCTTTAGATATAGGTCAATTGGTGTTTAGGCGCAACATAAACCAGTCTAGTGCCATCAAAAACTACAATGTCAAATATGGGCCACAATACCTACCAGCTAGAGGAGTGCGGAAAGTTGGTTCATCGTCGTATGAAATTGCGGATCTTGATGGAAAATAGTTGGGTATCTAGCCAGCCGTACATCCTTAACTCGGATAAGAGCCAACCCATTTGCTGACAAGCACGGACGACGATGGATTATTGACCTGTGTACTACTGATCTCTACTCTTAATCGACCTATATTTTGTATCTCTCCAGGTCATTGTTCTTAATTTCGCCTCTCGCTGTCGAAGAAATTCCCCTTGGTAAATAATTATTCCACTCCCAACAGCATATATGAAAGTGGATCCAGTTGAAGGTCATAAAAGTTTTACCCCATCGCAACAAATTTCTGCGAGATATAATTTTCGAAGAAATTATTCTATCCTCCAATGGCTCGACGAGGTTTGCGTTCTTTCGTAGTTGACTTGTTTAGTGTAATTCAGTTTTGCTATAACTTTGTCGTTCGAAAACTTTTGAAGCCGTGCGTTCGCCTGTAAAAATTTGACAGGTAATAAGATTTGAATAATTTGAAGAGTGCTATAAGTTGAGGCGCCTACTGATGTGGCTGAGGTGTGGTATCACATACCATGTCAAAATATCGAGTCAAAGTCTTGTGGCGTGAGGTGAACGTCGAGAAGGTGTTTTGACATGCTAGCAGATGCCGCACCTCCGCCACATCAGTGGGCGCCTGGCCTAATGACTAGGTATGGCAACCTAGGGACCAACCGTTTTCAAGAAAACAGCCTGGTCCTGAACTAAAACAGAAGTATAAATTTTTCTTTCCACGAGAAAGATTATATTAGTTACCACTGTTTATCAAAAGTAGGATGGTTTATAAATAAGAGATGATTGAAGGAAGTATGTGCGTTGAATGAATGATATAAAAAGGGTACCCAATTGAGTGAGAGTGTAAATGAGATAATGAGTGGGCTTAGAAATTAATTAATTTTTATTTAAAGTTAGAGGCTATTGAATAAATAAAAAAAAAACTTGCACAAAACAAATAGAAAATGGAGGAGTCGAAACGAATTGAACGAATAGACAACGATTAATTACCGAGCTAGCAACAAAAATAGGGATCTAAAAGAAAGAAAAAAACCGCTATTGGAGAGAATTCTGTATGAAATTAATATTTATAATGAAAGCAACTAATTGAAAAAAGGATCCGGAGAATTTGTTACTCAATGAACTAATATGTGGCGTGCAACCTCGATCCATAGAACGAAAAATTACCAAGTTAAAATAAGTTGGATTTTTTTTTCCTATGAAGGTGGGATGATTGTCACTAACGAAGTGCAGAGTGTCCAAAAGACTAGGTAAGGTTAGGTTTAGTTATTTTTTTTATGTTTAGGCTAATTTTGTATAACATAGATATTAAATTTACTTCTGGCACAATTAGAACAGGTATTAAAAAAAAAAACAAATTCAATGTAAATAGATAAGAAAGAACATAAATGTACCTTTTAGATAGTTACCCAGCCCTTTGAAAATTGTTTGTAAATCTTTGCATGCAGATCAAAAAAAAAACATACATATATACATATAAGATAAATAAATAAATGTATATATCCTGTAAATAAAAACAAAAGACGGGAACGATCGCCCTAAATATTGAATACCCTAAATAACGTAATTTACTAATCCACTAGCCCCTCAGCGACGGCTCGCCTCTTGGCAGATGTCTATTGACAAATAGCTTGTAAAAGTTGACATTCCAGATTCCCGGGAAAGGTGAGCTGGAGAGATAAAAGAGAGAAAGTGGGAGAGAGAAGCATGGAAGAAGGAGAGGAAGAGATGTGGAGCAGTTGGTCGTCAAGCAAAAAGGAAAGAAGGTGAATCGAGGGAAAGGTTTTGGATCGCGAAAATGGATGGACATGAAATAAATTCATCGACTTCGGAGGAAAGATAGTGTGAAACGAAAAAGTAAAAAAAAAATGAACAAAGAAATGAAGCTTGCCAGTGGAAAACCGACCTCTGGCCGGATTTGCTGTTCTAGCTGTGAAGAACACCGACGGATTAGAAAGTAGTTTTTCGGAGAGTCCCGTGTTGGTGGTTGGCAAGCCGACTACTATTCCCAAGCCACACGCCACGGAAGAGCTGTAGCCATCGCCTTGGCGGTGAGGTTCTGGTAAGGTCCGGTGGGTTCACCCCGGTTACGAGCGACCAAAATCCAATTTGCTGCAGCCTCGTCTGCGAGCACGTGGAACTTTGGGTGTATCGTGACGACAGAAAAGCCTTTTGCGGAAACGTGTGACGCTCTTTTCAACTGTCGGAAGCCAGGATCCCGTAAAAATGTAATCGGTTACCGTTGCGAGTTTATCGACGTAGCTGAGGAGCATCAGATCGCCCGATTCAACCAGACCCGGACCCCGAAGGTAACCTCAATCTCTCTCTTTCTCTACGACTTGCATGCGCTGCCCCCTCCCCCACCCCCACCTTACCGATGTATTCTTTCAAATAAATATATAATGAAGATCAATTGTGTGCCCTTTTTATTCCTGATAGTCCCTCTGGGTTACTTTTGTCTGGTCCACCTATCGTTCTTATTGTTGGTTTGAAGCAAGTGATGCGCTGACCCTGAGCCAAGAGTAAACCCTGATCTAGCCACTTTGTAACTACTCAATGTTTCGAAAAAGATTATTATATTTTATTATAAAATTTATTTATTTAGTTAATTTAATATAAACGCAATAAACGAATAATTATTCAGCGCTTCAGTTTTTTTCATCATGCATTCTAGTACAGCTTTTCTTTCAAATGGAAACCATAGTTTCCCTTTGCATTGTCCCTCTGAATGCTAGGAAAAGAAAAATGAAATTACTGAAACAACTATAGAATTCTGCAGCGTTCCCAATTTAATATTTGTTTTTGTAATTTTTACCGAACTTCGGTATTGATTGATGATGTGTTCAGTACTTTTTTGTAGCTAACGATGCTTCTATTTTCACATCAGAATATCAGAACCTATAACAAGCCGAAGGCACCCCAAAAGACGGATTCACATAAAGCTTCTTCGAAAATACGGTCACGGATTTTGTATGACATTCTCCTCCTAAGCCCGAACCGGTGTATTTTGATGGACGACGAGACGTACGTCAAATTGGATACCTGTACACTTCCGGGCCTCATTTTTTCAACGCTGAGCAGAGGACAGGTGTGCCTGATGATGTGCAATATATCCGAACCGAAAAATTTGAGAAAAAGGTTTTGGTGTGGCATGCAGATCCTCCATTGTTTTGTCCAGATCTAGCATCTGCGCACTACGCTTCTGCTTTGTTGTAGATGCTCAAGAAGGAAAAAGTCGATTTTGTCGAAAAATGCGAAAATCCACCAAACTTGTCCTGAACTTGTGTCCTATTGAAATATATTGGGCAATAATTCAGCGGCATCTTAAGAAAGATGGAAGAGAAGCAAGCTGTGTTGACTGATTCAAGAAAATTTGGTCTGCAGCACAACGAAATGTTATGGAGAAAGGTGTGCAGAATCTAATGGGAGGTATCAAGAAAAAAGTCCGAGCGTTCTTCAGAAATGAAAAGTAAATATTCAAACTCACGTGAATTCAGTCATATGTAAGTTGATTTTCATTAATATAAATATAAAATAAATTTTTCGAAAAGAAATATTTTCCTTTGAGAAATTGGTGTCCACTTTCTTCAATGAACAGTTCTTAGTAAGCGATTGAAAATAGCCATCACGGGAGTGGCCAACGAAGTGCACAGTCCGGCGGAATATGATCCGGACCTGGGCCTTTCGATGCATCAATCGAGTAAAATGCTTTGTAAATAAATGGCCTCCCAGTTGATCGAGTTCAAAAACGCTTTGGAAAAAAATAGCGAAGAGATTTGCATAAGTCACAGAGCATTCAGAACATACCAGAGCATGCCGTCTTGTATCGAAAGTATCGTTTACGGGACTCACGCAAACGATTTCTCATATAACGCAAGTGCGGATTCTACCATGGCTGTTGAAAATTCATGTTACATTTTCGAGATTTAAAGGGAACAGTATCTCGGATTATCTGATAAATATTGTTGTCTTAAAAACAGTTACTGTTTCATCAATGGTTAGAAGGTTGAGTAACTGAATCCAATCTAATGTCGCTATTCTCGAATTAATAGTATCGAAATCACATCAAAGTTGTACTTGCTGCGCGCTGCTGGATGCGATGGTAGATGCTCTCCCATAGTAATGTTAACTTTTAAAACGAGAGGCTTGTGACGACAGTCAACTTTCAGAATAGCAGAAGGCGGTTTGAACAGCTCAATTGATTCAGAGCCACTGACTAACACCAGGCCGAGATGCTTACCATTGTTGACAAGATCGTTGATTTGCATAAATCCCGCAGACAGCGGGCAAGTTCTTGTTCAAATGAAGCGTTGCCAGGCATAAACCCTTGTATATCCTCGTCGAAATCCCAGACTAGATTATGCAGGTTGTAATCACCCATAACAATTATCGTATCATGAGGATTAGCCATTTCTAGGAGCTGCTATACGGAGTTGGCGTGTTTGATGTAGGTGTCGGGTTGGCTACAAGGACGAATGTAGATACAACGAAGGATAAGTAATTGATGTGGAAGGACTTGCACAGCCATCTGTTTGAGATGCTCACAATCCACAAGATGTACGACTTTACAGTTTAGCTCCGATTTGACTCCAATTATGACTCCACCACCACGTCGTAGTACACCGGTGCGAGAATTTTCCTGCGGAAAGTCATACAAACTCGGTGGCCTCATACTTCCGCAACAAACCATAAAATACGAGGAACTGAAAATTTAGTACTCGTAAAAAAATGGCCTACCTGTCAAAAGCTCCAGAGTTGTGAAAACGGGTTTGGGGTGATATGAATAATGTAAGACTAAAGACCACTCTGAGGTTGCAAGAAGGTCGCGCACCTAAATCAGGCTCAGTTGGGTGTGACTTTATAAGGGCGCGTAACCGAATGCATTAGGTGCAGTCCTGGTAAAGGTGATCATGTTTATCACACACATTGACATGTCTTATAGAAGCCTATGTATTACAATTTCAGGTCAATACCAACGGTATACATCGGATCATCATCTTCGCTTCCAAAGCCCTAACCGAAACGGAGAGGCGTACGCCCAAAACCAACGGGAATCATTAGAAGCCGTTTAGGGTGTAGAGCACTTCGCGTATTTTTAATTGGGAAGACACTTTACACTACGAGTCGTTTCGAACGGAATGTTGTTCATCCTCAATCGATCTCGTGAAGACTCAAAAAGGGTACTCACAAGAGCCGATGAATGGGTATTACGACGCAGTCCTTACAGTTACGAGGTTGAGGATATCAAGGGCGCCGATAACATCGCCGATTCGCCGTCTCGCATATACACTGGAAAAGACGAACCATTCAACGAAAACGCCAGCTCATAGGAAATTGCTAAACTAGAGGCCAACGCTGTGGAGTTTCTAACAGAGGAAGAAATCCGAGAAGCAACTGCTGAAGACGAAACGCTCACCGGAGTAATGTCGGCCCTTAGTTCAGAAACGTGGCCGAAAAAGTTAAGGAGATATCAACAGGTCGCAACGGATCTTTACTATTCAGATGGTTTAATAGTTAAAAACGGGTGTATCGTCATCCCAAGCGCATTCCGGGAAAAGATACTGAAGGTAGCCCACAAAGGTCATCCCTTCGCCGTGAACTTCAAAAGTATCCTTAGGGAGCGTGTTTGGTGGCTCGAGATGCTTGGAGATGCGGAAAACTGGGTTAAAGGTTGCCAGATCTGCGCAACTAATGGGAGGCCTGCGAAGCCCACTCTGGTGCGACGAAAGTTGGCGCCTGATACGGTCTGGGATAGCATCGCGGTAGACTTCAAAGGTCCCGAACCTAGAGGAGGTGTTTATATCCTGGACCCGTGGATTACAGATCGAGGTACGTTATAGCATGAACGACTAAGTCGACCGGTTTCAAACATACGTATATGGAATACGTATAGCGCATATGGATATCATAAAAAAAAGCCATGGCAGCCGCCGTGAGCTTCAGGAACAACTATAATAACGAGCTACAAACCGCTGTGAGGGCTCATAATGCGGCCGTAAACACTATAACGAAGGTTCCACTGGAGGAAGTTATGCTAGAAAAAAAGATCAATAGAGGTCTTCCTCTCCTGGACTGTTCAAGAACCCAGCACGATGAGGATTTGCTGACCGCACATGACCAGGATGCAAAACTACGAGGAAAATCTCAAGAGGATAGCCGTCGTTCAGCTCGGAAATGCCGTATTCAACCCGGTGACGTCGTAATTGTTGAACACCAGAATCGAGCTAAAGATGATTCGAGATTCGGAACTAAATGATATAGGTACTTAAAGAGGAGAACGGCAGTTTGTTGCTGATTGACGAGGATGGAGCTACGTTGAAACGTCACGTAACACTGACCAAAAAGGTATACAACAGGGCAGGGAATCAGGAGCTACTGTATGTATGTATGTAGGAAGCCACCATCCTAGCGTGGGCCTTGCCTTGCATGCGGTTCCACTTAACAGAAAGATCATACTTTGTTACCATTCTAAATTCATCATACTGCTGTATGAAGGGCCAAAAAGGGTTGGGCAGGCCCGTAAGCAGACACACTTACGCGAAACCTGCGGGAATAAAAGAATCTCCTTCCAGCAATATGATCCGATAAAACGAATAACAAAATACGCAATTCAGTTAAGCTTTCCACTAGATGGTTTGTTGTTGTTGGAGTGGAATGTAACAATCATAAATGAAAGACACATCCCCTCCTAGACTCCGGTTGGCTGTCCACTCCATTGTCCAATTGCAACTTCAATGATGCCCTGGTGTACCCTCCCATCCCAGTATTGAAATGTATTAAATCAATGAAATATAATAAGGTTCATGCAATATAATTATAATAAGATTCATGAATATAATAACGAAATAAGTATTTAAAGCGTGTAAGTAATTTTATACAGCAAAATGGGTAGCCTGGGCTGGATAATGTTTTAGAATTGTACATCCTGCATGTAGAAATTTCTAAAATAGTGATTTCCTTTCTGCTGTTTCTATGGAGTAATAACATGTATTAGGATATTTTAACAGAATAATATCCGACGTACTCTGTTCTAGCAGTTAATATCAAAATAATGATCAATAGATGTTAAAATTGATAAAATTAGTATCTACAACAGCCAAGCCTGTAAAGAGAAATAATAAACGAACAAGGAAGCCTAAACGAACTTTAGGTAATAAGTACTTATTTCTACTGCTGATTCAATTGCAGCTTCTTGTATTCAAGGCACTAGATACTTCTCAATCGAAAGAGGAAGAAGGAAGGATTAAAATGATCATGAATGAAGTGAAAATAATAAAATTATGTTTATGCTAATATATAAATCACGAATACAAAAGTAATGATAAAAATAAAATCAATATACAATGTCATACAAATTGATATACTAATACAGTGAAGGGATATTATAAAAT
This sequence comes from Aedes koreicus, assembly GCA_024533555.2. Taxonomy (NCBI): domain Eukaryota; kingdom Metazoa; phylum Arthropoda; class Insecta; order Diptera; family Culicidae; genus Aedes; species Aedes koreicus. The sequence goes on from JAHHFK020006095.1 coordinate 12,557, forward strand.
GAATGATAAATTCAATTCTTACGTGTTGCATTTATGTCCTGCTGCAATTGTAGTAACTTAAGTAACAATATGAACTGAAAATTTAGAAATATATTAGAATGAGAAAAAATGAATTTAAAATTATTACAATCCTGGTAATTTATGGATGATAAATAATATATTATATTATAAAGAAATTTACCTTAAGTTTTGATTGTGTTCCATTTGTTCGAATAATTTTGTAGTGGATTCGTAGGTTAAATGATTTTAAGTAATAAAATTGATAAATTTAATAATATACTTCATTTAATTCAATAAAATAATATAATGACGTATAAAATTTAATATGAGCATGAAAGTTAACGATAAAAGAATGATTTGTAATAAGTGGCCATCTTAGCAATAGACTTCTTCTTTTGCAGCAACTGTAGTATTAACCGTTAATATCTAGTAAGATTAATATGTATCCACTAATAATAATAATAATAATAATAAGAGAAATAATATATTAATGTACACAAATATTGACATCCATTAGTCCAAAGACATCTAATTAAACGTTATTGAATATTAAAAACAATGAGCCTTTAATGCAAATAATGTTGCTCCATGCTCATAAGGTAAATGGTTTGGAACCCAAAAATGTTCCCAAACCGGGCTGATTATAAATTGAATGTAAATGTTCGCACCCCCTCACTTCGCTATTGTCAGATTGACAACATTGCCCAGGCTACGCCAACCAGCGTCTCCATGTTTCAGCTGGCAGTCTTTTGTGATCATATGACTCGTGGAGGCGTGAGGTAGGAACTTGTGAGGACCAGAGGTCGGTCGCACCCTCATTTGTAGATATCAACTCACCATTTGAAGCCCAGGGTAGGGAATCAGGAGCTACTTGAAGAAAAAAACAAGGATGTCGACGACGGGCCTAGTGACTGGTGACTGGTTGGAAATATAAAGCTCCATACGGCCGTTCCATAAATATTTACCAAAGACGATGAACTGCACGAACAGAACTTTTTCCTCAATAGGGAGTATGGGAGTGTCTGTAAATCAGACAAAATATCAGTAGACGACCAGCAAGCAAGGTATTTTCTAAAATCATCCACAATCATACAAAGAGGACGCTGCAGTCAAAGAAAACAAACGAACATCAATTAAGCTACCATAATAATCTCATAGAATAGCAAACCAAACATGGGGAATGTAATAAACTCATAATTAAACCGAATAAGATTAATGTTTTTAGCTAGTATCTTATTTAATTCTGGTAATAAATACAGACTGCTGACGTAGCTATTTACAACACATAAAGTTAATACTACCGATAAGTTACAAAAGTACATGAAAATAAATTGAACATTCTAGAAATTTCGGAAGAAGTTATATCATATTCGAAAAACTCAGCAGTGTTAAAGTTTCAATGAGTAATAGTTAACTGTTCTTTACAAACATGAGGCTAGCTTAACACAAAACAGGTTCACAGATAGTTTCTTCTTTCGTTCTATGAAATCGGCAGTTGATAATTGCGGAAGGAAAAGCTTAGTTTTTCTACGTTACATATCGCTATGGTAAATTCCTTATACTAATTCGATGCAGGAAGGTTAACGTTGCCACAATTAATGTTTATGTTTGTTCTTTCAGGCGAATTAACGGTAATATCACTCACGTTTCATTATCAATTATTTTGATGCACTGGAGTTAGAACAGATCATATATTTTCACGATGGAAGGAAGCACTTGGCTTTACGATGAATATCGTTTCGCTGGAATAACAATATTAACAGACACATAAATATGCTTCCAGTCCTTTGAGGCACATGAAGCTTCATATTCACGGTGGCAAAACCGCGAACACGAAAACCTATCTAAAGCAACAGAAAACTATAAAACTATACAAGTTTATATCTTATCACTAAGAGATGGACAATTTATACTAAACTTAACGAATAACATCATAAAAATTGACAAAATAATAAAATCCTAAATGAGCAATCGAAGAGCGGTAGGTTTATTCGAAGAACATGCTCTGTTTGGCTTAGCCAAAGTTTTCGAAGTGATGAATGAAATATGGCAACTTTCTACCCTTGTTGACTTCGTCGCAAGCCGACATAACGCTCTTGGTCAGAGGTCGAGGCCCGCATGAGAACACGCCTATTTTGGACACCTGAAGTAGATAATAAATTTAGATAATTTCTTTTTAATTGAGGTAGTATTTGAAAACTTACATAGGAGTGCTTCTTCTGTACAAATTTGAGAAAACTAGACATATCGGGACGGCCGAAATGGTTCACCGCCTTCAAACCGGTAAACATCGACGTCTTCGATAAACGCTGAAAGTGGTTTTCGCAAATGTACTGCAAAAAAAAAACATGTTAGTTATCGTCACAAGTATACAATAATTCTCTAACTTACCAACATTGTCGTTCGCAAATCGAACTTGTGGAAGAACTGTGTGATGAAAATGTGAATTTCCAGCACATTGGTAACGTCCTTCTTTTCAACATCCCGCAAGACGTCGATAAACCATTCAAAGTGTTTGTGAGAAGGGCAGATCCAAAGGAAGTAGACTTTCTTGCAAGCAACTCCCGAGTATCGATTGGTGCTGGTTCCGAACACCAAATCGTTCAGAATCGATGCATATGGAGTAACTCCAATACCACCTCCAACCATGACGGCGACCTCGAACTTGTACCAGTCCTGATTACCACCTCCATATGGCCCTTCGATGCGGATCTTCGGTTGATCATCCGGATTGTAGTTACATGGATCGAAGTAATTCCGCAGCTTCCATGTCCACGGACCTTGTGCTTTGATGTGGCAGCTAAGGAAATTCTCGTGCGGAGCCGAAGTTAACGTGAAGCTATGCATTTCTTCGGGCTTGATCTCCGTGCATGAAAGCCGTACCCATTGACCTGACAGGTACTTTAGATTTGGCGGACGGTAGAACTTGATTTTGATCACATCAGACGGAAGAAGATCCGTTTCAATAACGTCCAGCGCCATGTACTTTGTACGTAAAGATACAATCTTATCTAAAGTGTAGATGATTCCGGGTCCAATGAAGAACAACCAAAATCGGGGTGCTCCAGTGAGACGAGCCAATCCATGAATAAGACACAGTGCGTACAGAACCACGTACAGTGAATGGGCATTCCAGAAGAACTTGTACGCCTTCTTCCGGATCGTTGAATGAGCGAATGCAAATATAATACACATTATGACGAACAACATGACTCCGGTGACACCTAAGTAAATAGATACATGTTAGCAATGTTTGCTTTATTAAATATATTATTATATTAACAACTCAAATGGTCCCATCAGCGTTTCTAGACTTTCGTTATGAACTTTGGCTTATACAGGACCTCATAATAACAAGAAATCAAACGAAGAGACTTGATTATGACCTTTTGAGATGATAATCTGAACATATCGAACCAACCTGTGACTGTTTGGAACAGCCAATATGTGATATCGGGCCGGTAGTCCGAGGTGAAGTGGACTTCTTTCGTCAGGACACTTGAGATTTTCGATGGATTGCGTGGAAACATGGTAGAAGTTCACGATGTGACCAACAGTATGTAGCAGCGAGAAGAACAGAGCCGTGCAGGCAGCGATCTTGTGGAATTGGATGTGTGAATCCAAAGGAATGTATTGCTGGATTGGAAACTCTTTCAATTTGGTGATGAGGTTTCTGAAAGGAAATTCCATCCGGAATGATAATTAAATATAATATAATAATTATATCACAATTACAGTCAGGCCTCCTATAGCACGGTGTGTTGTACCATCCATCTACACTGATTTTTCGGCTGCCATGCAACCAATTGAGCTGATTTTCTAAGTGCAGTTAGTCTTAAGACAGCCGTGAAAATAGGAGGAAGTGCATGCTATCAGCCACCATACTATTGGAGACCCGACTTTAGCTCATAACTGACTTTAAACATAAAATTTAAGATGCTCTTACAATGTTATCGAAGGGCTTTCGACACCCATACCATTTGTAGTATAATTGTGAGTTAAGTACAATTATACTGTTGATTATACTATATGCTTAGAGTGTCGGGAAACTCCAATTGAGAAAAAAAATCTGTGATATGGTCTTGGTTTGAAGCTGCATCAGCTGATTGAGATGAGCAACCAGGCTATCATACGTCCCTGACTGATGTACATAGTCCCACAAAAACCCCACAGTATACCGATCTTTGCACACTTAATTTCAAAAATCAAAAGCATTATTTCAAAAAACTTTTAATAATGCTCCCTAAATACGAGTATCTAATGGAAAGATAGGGTAACCAACCCAGTTGGGGCCTTGGTGATGAGATGACAGGAAGGAAGGGGCTTCCCTTTTCGAAGGGTGTAGACTATCTGAGCGTCTGTTATCCATGTTCGGAGAGGTTGATCATCGTCTTCTTGTCAGCGTTGGACTCTAAACAGTGCTAAGTACGGTTTCTCTACGGCGAAACAAGGGGTTGCAGAAGACTTAACAAGCTACTCTTATGCCTGGCCCACGATAGATACGTTGCGGATGCGTTTTTAATCAGGCCTTTTTGGAATACCAATATGGGCAGGTAATTTGTCATAGTTAAAAATGCCGTCTCACAATAAAAAGTTATAACTTTGCTTAATTGATTTCTCACCACAAGAACTAATTATTTCAGGATTGAGAAAATTGTTTAGCAATGAAAGCGAAACACTTTATTCCTGCATTTAAAAGCAGTTTTTGTAATTAGGTATTAAAGATAATAAGAGGTAAAAAGTCGAAAATTTCCTGGGGTACAAGACATCATTAGTAAATCATTTAATCGTAGCGCATAAGTACTCAAAGTCAATTGAAAATCAATTTATGAAGCTTTTAAGAGAATACAGAAAGTTTTTCCTAGTGAAAAACATTGATTACATACACATGCATGCATATTTTACCTGGACATGGTGAGCAACAAAAGTGAATAGCAGAAAGACAGTGATGCCGCAGAACCTCGAGTGATGGCTATTCCTACGCCCATGATGTGCCTCAAATCAGTATGCTCAGCCATGAATGAGTAATCTAGAAAAAGGTAATTTTCCTACATGTATAACCAATTCAATAATATCTCTATTTTTTCATTGGGTTCTACTAACGGATGAATCGTTCTACAAACAGTACAATGGTTATCACATAGAACAGGAACAAATAGAAAATATTTTGTCGGTTTTCTTCCAAAAATGTTGTGTAACTATCCCATTTTTCTTGCATCCAGTTACGCCGTGCATCAGATGGAGCTTCAATGTGGAAGGAAGTCATTCGAGCCACGTTCGTTGATGTGTCTAAGAAGTTCTGCTTCGCACCTTTGCAGTCCAAGCCGATCGCAACGAAATCTCCTTTGTATTCCTTCATCATTAGCTTGAAATCCTGATACGTAAGATGATTCTTGTGCTCCAGCCCGACATCCTGAAATCAACGAAAAGTAATCATTGTCAACATTTAACTCATAAACATCTCAACGATTACCTGGAACATTCCGTCGATCAGTTCCTTCACTTGCGTATCGGTGACACTAGTGGTCCGAGCAATCTCCACCAAAGAGCGCATCATTTCACTCAATTCTCCTTTATCAATCACCCCGTTTCTGTCGTTGTCGCACATGTCGAAAATGATCCTCAGTTTATCATCAGTTTTACCCCTTGAGAACAATACCACGGTTTCTAAAAATTCCTATAAACGAAACAATCAGAACACATTCGTACAAAACCTGAATGGGAATTAGAATGATCCTTGCCTGGAATGAAATTCTTCCATCCTGATCCTTGTCGACTATGTTGAACATCTTCCGCACAAACATATCGTCTGGTTTCATTCCCAACGCGGAAGCAAATTCAGACTTTGATAAGCTGGTTCTCATCACGGTCATCACTTCTCCATCCACAGAAACATCCGATCGCCGTCGCCGTTCACCGGGTCGCAAACCGAAAGTCAATGCGTATGCCTCCCGGAAGAAGTGTTCTAATCGTTTCTGACGACGTTCACGAGTTTCCGCCTTAACCAACATTATGTCGCGTGGTACTTCAACAAATGTCATGTCCTTCTTGTGTAGCAATAGGAAATCTTCCAATTTCTTGACAAATTTCCTTCGTGCGGAATTTGACTCCAACTCGAGGACCAGATCATGATCATTCGGCACTCGCAGTAAGATGTAGGGTTTCTTCTTTTTGTAATTTTCTTGTGACTGTTCCACAGTAACGATGTCAACGTTTTTCAAGCTGAACGTTCTGAGCTTTTCCCCTTTGCGATCGACAGTGTAGATTGATGCTTCTGGTCCGAACTTAACCGTGACCAATCGCTTATGGTTGGCGTGTAACCATTCTCGAGCCATCATTTTTTCAACGGAAGCTTTACTATTACCGGCAGTCTTCAATGCTTCTTGCTTGATCTTTAACTTCCGTCGACGACTGTTCTGCAACTTGATCACACAGTAACCCGCTCCAGCGCAGAGAATGGGCACAAATCCAAGAAACACACAAGAATAGATATACGCCAGTTCGGAGCCAGAGAAATAATCATAGCCTTCTAAATAATTACAAGGTTCTAACAGAGTAGCATTTAACTGTTCCGGTTGAGGGCAAGGATCACCTTCACTCCAATGGAACACATCTTTCTGAATCTCATCAGCCTCGATGTCAGTACTGTTGACGATTATATCCCACATGGTAATTTTTCGTATCTCAGCAATTTCGTCTGTCGTGAAAATTCTGCGAATGATTTCATTGAATTTAGATCATTTATGTACCGATATTTTTTTTTGCTATTTACCCGTTATCCTCATTTTCAAACCAAAATCGATCGGCATCTCGAATCCTTGTAAACTGGTCAATGATTACGGCAGTGAATAACTCCCCGGGCTTTCCATCCGATTCCAACATACCTCCAACGTATACGTCTACGTTGTCCAGCCGATTGTCGTACGTTTCAATGAGCAAACTATAATAATAAACAAGATAATAGAATCGCAAGCTAGAGACCACATGCACCAAGTGAAAACTTACTCCAATAATTCCGGCTGCCGCTCGAACACTTCCGGATTGATCTCACGCCATGTTTTTTTCTTTGGTAGTTTGTATGCAACTCTAGCTGTATTGTAATCCGGCAATCCGTTATCTCTTCCACGCATGATGTTCAACGCTCCTAAATCACGACGTGAGAATTCCATAGGGCCAAAAAGCTTGTCCCGAACATCGGAGCAAAGAAGCGGATCTTCGCGTTCAGCAATCTGCGATGCCATGCCCATGAGAAACTCTTCGACCGGGGTATCGTCCAAAACGTCCTGGAACGAACAATAAGTTTTGACACCCTTTGTTGGCCATTTTTCCTAAATCAATGGTGCCGGTAACCGCAAGTCAGTCCCAACTGCATTTTCATCAAATTTTAATTGACAGAAGATTTTGATCTGTTTAGTAACGATCTTCAACCTACTCTTGTCGATAATATGATTCATTCAGTAAAATTTGAAGAAAAGTTCCAACTCACGGCAATGGTTTTCAGACCCTGAAACTTAAGAACGAACATTATCCTTTTGGATTTTTATTATTTTTCACTGTGTCATATGACGATGTTTGATCATTTGTGTCGTAGTTCGATGAGATTGCAGCAATGCTTCCTTTTTTACAGCTGGGAATGACTTGCGGTTACCGGCAGTATGCCAAGAGACTTACGTTCGAATTCCACCACGTTGAACACAACCGTAGCGCCGGGTAGTCCATGTTGGTCTTCCGGAAATCGCACCGACCATTCCTTCGGAACAAACCGGGGGGGATAAGTGAATGTCCAAATCGGAACGCAGCAGCCTGGAACATATGACTAACACCAGGATGAGTATCAGCTTTGTATCCCATATAAGGGGGCAGTTCAGCATCCAAAAATGCCGGTAAATATTCGTAGGTTATCACATTTTGCAGACTAGCAACTACAACTCTCCGAGCACGCTGAAAAATTTCTTCATCAGTCCAATCTCGATGCTGTTTTCGGACGCGTTTTGCGACCACATTATGCCAGCGGAGAAGCAGGATGGCAAACGTGAGCAAAGCAGGATTTTGATTAGTTCGTGGGTCGCCCAAAACTGAAATTAAAAAGTTGCATTCAACACACAGCGCATACATGCCTATCCAAAGGCGTTTCACACTTACGATATAATCTCTCCGGACTGAGCATTCGCATCACGTGCGGCACTGGATTATTGAACAGCGGCACTCGCATCGTGTTTTTCACTGGCATCGTTCCATCCTTGTCTGTCAGCAGCAAACCGTCTTGAAAAGACCTCATAGCGTTCAACCACGCTTCGGACGTACTGTAGATGAAACTACCGTCGATCCAAGCGGTCATCTGATTGATCTGCTCCCTAGGCGCATTAGGACTTTGACCGGTGTTTCTGTCGTAAGCCGCCCGGTGAAATGGAATATACCGATCACCCCGGCACTCCCGATCATACATTTCGTCACACTTTTCAATATCTATTCGATGCATTTCTATGGGGCAGCCAGATTCGGAGGCCATGACAACCTCATTGGTGACGACTTGACCGAAAAAGGCCAGAATGGCAGTACGATTGTGCATGGAAGGCAGCCCATCTTTGCCTCGCATGAACAAACTGCTAAGCTTACGTGGAGAAGGTCGGTTCGACCCGGCTAAGACGTATACACCATCAGAGTACGCGGGAGGGGCTTTCCTCGTTAGATGATTATCTGTAACAAAAGGAACAACAATCAACGATTAAACGAATTTGACTTTATAAGTAGAATATTCTCATAACTCAACAATCCATACGAAATTGAGGATCCCACAGTTCTACCAGATCAAAATATAATATAATGAACTACGCACGTCAGCACATATTTTGTGCGAAATGACGAGACATCAAAAGTTAACATCAAAGAAGACAAGAAAAAAAACGGAAGCTGCCCAATGTCAGCGGTAAACTCATAAATAATAATTGTCCTCTCTTACTAACCAGAGCCTAAATAGCCCATTAGTCGAACGACTACAACGCAGCAAGCACAACAAGTAGCACGTGCATTCGGCAATGCATAAAGTCGCAAAACTTATGATTCGCGATAATAACGCAAAGACCTGGCCGCAAGAGGGCGCTAATTATGCGCATATAATTGCTGCTTCTGCTAGGCTGATCTTATATGCAAAGCACCTGAGCCATTTTTTTCAACACTCGATGATGATGCAAATCGTTCAAGCCTTACGATTGACATGAGTTTTTTGAGCATTGCGACTGCTACCGAGCTTATGACCTGACGAGGCGCATGCTGTGATTCAAATTCAATCATTGATTTTCAGGTACGCTAAATGGATTTGTTCAAATATTGGACATTTAATCGGTGGCAATTGGTTGTAATTCGAGGGGGTTTTTGTTTCCAATATGTTCATACAAATAACATATACTTGAGCACTCTTTTATCATGACATATTTGTGAAAAAAGTTTGTTCCATTTGTTTGGGGTTTGGGAATGGAAAATAGCTGGGGATGGGATGTAATGGCAGCCATTCGGCTTATATACCAAATATGTGATAAATTTCAGCGAAAACTGGATCATTATGATTAGTTCATTATGCAGCAATTGGCACATTATTCATCGATTGATCTTCACTTATTTTAAATGATCAACATTTGACTAAATTGAACTAATTTACCGCCAAAAATAGAAAATAGTCACACAGTATGTTCAAGCAGAAAAAACGAGAATGATTTCCCATGAAAACCGCGGAGCCAGTTCAAGGGACATATTTTATTCCAAGTTCCTAGCTTTGGCCTATAATGTGTATCACATTAAAATCTGTACCCGAAACAAATGAGACACAATGACACACAGCTTGTAACTTTTTAGCGTGTGGGTAAAAATTGATGAAATTTTGACTGAAACTATGTTTACGACGCAAAATTTCATCACAATATGTCAAGTGGATATCGAGATGGCATTGGAAAGAGTAAATCTACCAAATAGTATACTGTGTCCCACAGATAGATTACAACATTCGGCGGTGTCCCAAGTGATGGAGTTATTCAATGAGACCCTGATGACCCAGCGCCGATCAGGCTGCGACAGAAAACTGGAGACAGCTGATCCGGTGAAGGCAAGGAAGGTGTTGAATCTGTTCAAGCGTTGACAGAACCTTTCGATCAGCAATGTGGCGAGGAAGGTTGAGTTTTCCATCTGGTTTGACAAAAAAAAATAAAACCCGTTGAAACGTTTTAGCCTCCACGTCTACAAGGTCAAGCACAAGGCACCAAACCGGGACGACAAACAAAACATGGTAGCCAAAACCCGCACCAGGAAGCTGATGCCGATGGACGACGAGACTTATATCAAGGCGGACACAAAGCAATTGCGGGGGCAGGAGTTATACGTTGCCGAATCACGGTTGGCCGTTTCTTAGGTGGACAAATTCACCAAAAAGTTCTTGGTTTGGCAAGCCATCTGTGGGTGTGGAGAGATGAGCCAACCATACATTACGACGGGTACCATGAATGGGAAAATCTACCGAGACGAGTGCCTCCAGAAGCGCCTGCTGCTTTCCCTGTGGCCTCACGGAGGCGAGATGCTATTTCGGCCGAACTTGGCAATGTTGTTTTTGCACCGAAAGACTTCAACCCACCGAACTCCGCCGGAACTTCATCCGGTTGAAAAGTTTTTGGCCATCATGAAGGTCAAACTTCGTGAAACATCTAAAGTATTCGAGAGCGAGCTGGGTTTGAAGAAACAGTGGGTAAAAGTATCAAAAGAAGTCGGCCCCAGTATTGTCCAAATCCTTAGGTGATGAGTGGTGTCAAATGCAAAGTGCGGGCATTCTGTCATAGAGAGGAGATCCATTAAACCTAACCAAGATGCTGTAGTTCCCTGAAAGTTTGAAGAGAATCCGACTAAAAATGATTTTTTGGCGAACATTTTTGTGTATCTCATTGTTTTTGAGTACAGTCTTTATAATGGTTGTCATGGGTAGAATTTTTATTATCAGTGTAAAAGTAAGTAGTTGCATATTTTCGAGTCGTTTCTCCTAACAAAATTAGACGCAAATAATTATGGCGAATAGATCATAAATGATCATCATCGTTGTGCTTTAAAGTGTTTTTTTTTTTGTTAATTTTATCTGTGAAATTCCCTGTTAAATGAACCTAACTTGTAATAGAATGCTTGAAGAAATAATATGAAAAATTCCATCATAAGACTGCATTTAATAAGAAACCTAATGGATGAGACAAAGTTGCATCCACTAATAAACCCAATATGGTGCATATAGACCGACATTATATCCATATTCCTAAAAAGTTTTTTTTCTAATAAAGTAAGTTGTTTAACTTTTTTTTCTAAGTATGCGATTAACTAGTTGAATGTTTTTTTTGCAGCGTAATTACTTTATGTGTTACAACCAATAATGTAAACAACCGCTGCATATCAGGCTGAAGGGCAACCTACTGAGCTTTATGAGTAACCTGGTGAGGTGGACGTATGCTCTCTTGGATGGATGATCATCGATAACTATGATAACGACTCATCCACTGAGCCTACCCGAGCAGGAGACAACAACATATGAATACCTAATTTTGATCTTGATAACTGGCCTTGGTATTAAAAAGCTCAGATTAAGAGGTAAAAGACCTAGACCCCGAGCAGAACACAAAAGCATATGAATACCTAATTTTGATCTTGATAACTGGCCTTGGTATTAAAGAGCTCAGATTAAGAGGTAAAATACCTAAGCAAAATACCTAAGAATTGCAAGCAAAATGTCTCTATAATAACTAAACATGATATTCCGGATACCTGGGTAAGTATCTGGTCACCTTAGAGGTATTATTTTGGTATTGTCTTACCTCAATTCGGTATTCCCAATAAAAAAAACCACCATCACACTTTGTGAGTGGCTCCAATGTTATGCTTAAATGCCATTGTTGGTTTAAATCGGTACTTATATTTAAATATGTATGTTTAGGCAAATCTTATGAACTTCTAAAAGTTTTATACGATAATTTTGGGCATTTCACAAGTCTCCCACGAAAAAAAGCCGATAAAATACACACAAGGGTAACTGCTCCTACAGTTGATGTATGTTAGGTTCCTCTAGTTGTTTATGAAGATTCCTTACTCAACTATTCCCAAGTAACCCCGCATCGTGAACAACTACTCTGAGATCTACCCGAGCAGAACACAAAAGCATATGAATACCTAATTTTGATCTTGATAACTGGCCTTGGTATTAAAGAGCTCAGATTAAGAGGTAAAATACCTAAGCAAAATACCTAAGAATTGCAAGCAAAATGTCTCTAGAATAACTAAACTTGATATTTCGGATACCTGGGTAAGTATCTGGTCACCTTAGAGGTATTATTTTGGTATTGTCTTACCTCAATTCGGTATTCGCATGACATTGTGGGAACAATTTGATGGTATTATCCTCAGGTATTTTACCTCTTAATCTGAGCTCATAAATACCAAGGCCAGTTATCAAGTTATTCGCTTCTGCTCGGGTAGCTACGTTCTACTATTGAATAAAGGAAAAAGTACTACCAACATGATTGCTGTGTAGTATCGAAACAAAAAGATACAGTTACTCAAACACTGCGTGATAATAAGAATAGAAATCCAACTAACAGATTCGTTAAAACAAAACAATGCCACTGGCGCCTTAGGCTGCAAGTGATCGATTGCCAATGGCATTGTTCAAAACCTACTTTTATCTGCTGGCCGCTCAAAATCAAGGCTCCATTTTTCATAATGACATCGTATGATTAGCAAAATAAAGCTACATGACCGAAAAATCATAGGTGTGGCTTGAGAAAAGGTTCACCCAGTTAGTGGACGTTGGTGCATAATAACCCATCATCCCATTAATCTTATGGCAAAGATTATCCATAAACCATGCCTATGATTTCGCTTGCTTTGACAATATTTAAACGCAACCAAAAATCAAAATTAAAGCCATCGTGTGACTTTATGGTTCATTAATTTGAACCATTCAAACACTGTCAGCATTTGCAGTTCAGATATGTCGGCAATCTTTTGCTTCCTTGTGCGGAACTATCATCATGACAAATCTTCGAACATTCTGATGCCGTTGCTCGATCTCTCAACGGGAACCGAAGTCAAGCCTGTACCGCTTGAATCCAATTAAAAATTTTACGGTTAATTTAAGTGCTTTTGAACTGCAGAGTCGCTGTCGATGACTAGTAATTACGTCGAGTAGCTTACTTAATTAAGTACGTACAAGACTTTGAATTTCAGCATAGTATCTAAGATTGCGATCGCTTGCGAATTTTTTTTTTTTATTCATGAACATTCTTCAACGCCGTTTTGAAAGCAATCTCATAATATTTCTGCCTTGTTGAAAAAGCTCACGCACCTTGGGTCATCCAGGCGGGTCATTATCGAACATGGCAACCTTCACACGAATACCGTGTGTATTTCCAGCCAGAAAATTTCACAAAACAAGTAAATAAAAGCCGTGAATTAGATTCATTCTTAAAAATAACAGATTACATGAATGGAAGAGTTGGTTTAGAAATATTCTGTTTTTATCACTGGCATATTTCTTAATATTGGGGCATATTAGATATTTTTCATGAACATGAATAGAATCATATTCTTCTACTTGGCTTTATACGGCCCATGGCTTTGCATGCCGCTCAAAGTATTGTTCTTCAAAGCACATCTACATCTGTTCATTGATGGCTTTCTTTGCCATGCCAAAGCATACAATCGTGGAGTATGTGACAAAAGCACTGTACGCCAAGTCAAAGAGGGGGGACCCAGTCGTGGAGACCCCGGGGGGGCGCGGGGGGAAGGGGAAAAAACCGGCCCCCCCAAAAAGAAGTTAGTGCTGAGCTCCATCACGGTACTGACAGCGTTAGAATTGACAAATGAGATTCTTGCAAATAACAATGAAAGCAACAGAAGAGCCTCTCTCTCTCTTGAACTTCTCATTAACATGAAATAACAACGGAGAGATATTTTTCTCTCGCGATCCTCACCCTTTTTTTGTATCTTGTACAAAGGTTATGTGTTACGATCATATCGCCAAGAATAAATAAACCGTCATGGAAATTGACCATCATTTTACTTCTCTAGTACAAAGCTGGTCATGATGGTCATCGCTAGTACCGATGCTTCCGCCGTCAAAACCAGCAGACATCACCCCGTCAGTGGCGATGTGTCCGCATCTTAAGCTTCACGATTTAGTTAATTGAATGTTCAGTTCTTATGTTAAACCTTTTTGAATATCAAGGCTTAAATTCCTATTTTCATAGGTACAACCGAATGTAAAACAAGTTGAACTAGAGTTTGTTTTCGCTAAAATTCTCTTGAATTAGTCGATTGTGGGCTGCGTCAGTGTCAGCGTCAAATTGGCAAATAGTTGTCAAAATAATTTTTTTCGTGATTTTTACGAGGAACCGTAATAATGTGCATAACTGTTATCATAATAATGTTTATTATCCTTCTTAAGATGTTGGGGCAATTCTGACCCATGGCGCAACTTCAATGTACGCTATCTTTTTTTTTTTTATTTTCAAACCAATCTGGCTGAAATTTTCGACTCTTAATATTTCACGGAACTCCTTATTTTTGCATAATTTTTTTTTTTTTAGATCAGTTTAATGTGGTTGTACAAATGAAGTGACACATGAGACATCAGGGTCAATATTGACCCGGATTTTAACCCTTTGTAGAATTTCGAAATTTAGAGTTTTAATGTATATGCACCATTTGAAAAGTTATGGTCTCAAAAATGCATTGAAACAAAATAAAAACTGGTTCTGATAACATTGTTCACCGGGAATCTACTACACAAGGAGTTTTAGTTTGGCTGTGTTAACCGTAATGCATATAAATGCATATAATTTCACGAAAAACATTTTTGCTGTACTCTATGCACTTAGTTTTTTTTTCGCCGAGAATAACAGCCGATCATTTCAGCTTTAATGGCGAATCGGTAAATAATAACTGATGTAAATTAAATTTTCCTCTAACATTAGGGTTCCTGGATTGAGGAAGGTTTATAATATTATATGGTGAAAACGCGATTCAACTATTTGTTAACAATAAAATAATATGTGATAATATATCCGGAGCACTTAGCGATTTGGGCGTAATTGCATTTGTAAACAAACACTTCAATCGCTGGTTCCTCGGAATATAAGCTAATCTAGAAAACTAGATTAGAATCAAGTAGATAACATATACCTCAATGATTTGGTAGATTTTGTTTGCACGATTGAGCTTATACTGGCGTGGAATCGGTGGATGAAGTGTTT
Source organism: Aedes koreicus (assembly GCA_024533555.2). NCBI lineage: Eukaryota > Metazoa > Arthropoda > Insecta > Diptera > Culicidae > Aedes > Aedes koreicus. Next base: position 27,826 of record JAHHFK020006095.1, read on the forward strand.
GTTTACAAATGCAATTACGCCTAAATCGCAAAGTGCTCCGGATATCTTACATTCAGAATCTAGTTTTGACTGTATAGCAAATTGTTTTTCATTATGCGAGTACTGAACAACTTTGCCGCAGACGGCTACTCTCTAGAGCTTCATTTGACAAAAACATACTGTAGCGCCATCTCTGCGGCAAAATCTGATAACGTGATAGTTACAAAAGACGACATATTATCTAACGAAAAACTTTGCCCAAGACGGCAAATCTCTAGCGCTTCATTTGACAAAGATATGTCAGCGCAATCTCTGCGACATGATCTGGAACTAATATGATAATGTCAAAAGACGAAAAATAAAATACTGAGAAACTTTGTTGATTAGCAATTGTCTACCAATAGTCTGAAATGTTTTGTATGCAATTCCGTTCACACATCGAAATCAAAACCTCCTTCCATTTGTAGCAGTTCTCGATGACCAGGTGACTGGAACCAGGTTTTTTTCCCCACCAATGCATTTTTGAGATCATACCTTTCAAATGGGGTAGAAACATTGTGTCTAGGTTGAAGTTTCATAATTCTAGAAAGGGTTGAAATCCGGGTTAATATTGACCCTAATGTCAGTTTTTTTTTAATACCCGAGGAAGGTTAATTAAATGAAAACATAAAAAGAAGTATTTTTAAAATGCATAGAGATTAACACCTATTTACTGAAAATAATTTGTCTTGCACATCGTTCTTAAAGATAATTCGTGAGTGATTGATTTTTTTTACTCCCTTCGTATCACATTCTCGGGCAGTCATGAAGGCTTTTGTCACAAATGGTCGATGAGATCAACCTGTTTTTGAGTGACATAGTATTTGACCATCATTCGTGAGTTGTGATCATCATGAGAAAACGATGGTCATAGTCTTATAACCGTCATGAAAATGTACAGCACTGCTCGTAGTCCACTGGGAGGCCTCATGGCGATATCAAGAATCCAGCAGTAATGAACTTCTCTGTAATTATCATTTAATGAGTGCTTTCAAAAAGACCGTTGTGCTTTAAGACATTCGTGCGTATGGTAGAGGTTCCAAAATCATGTGAACCGGAATCCAATATAATGAGACAGTTTTAAACAACCACTGGAATATAGGATCAGTTTTATAAATTCAAGACTTCTCCTCAAAAAAAGTTGTATGATCAGTTTGATTGATTTCAAAGTGTAACGGATATTCCTTGCCTTCATTGTATTGATCTAAGCCTTCGTTGATTGTAAAAATAAACCAAAATTCAAAACAATAAAGACCCTGGAGTTCATTGTAACAAACCCTCATTTGCGCTAATGTGTTTTTCACGAGTGAATAGGTTCATCGTTGAATAAAGGGTGTTCCGATCAAAGTTTGGTCAAACAGTAATGTGTGTGAGTCGATCAAAGTTTTTATTAATAAGTCAAATTCTTTTTCTTTTTCAAGTTCAGTTAATACAGAATACAGGAGAAATATTCAGCTAAGCTTCCTTTTTACCGAATGCGATTGTCGGGTCTTTCGTTTAACACCTGCCATAAGATTTTGTATAGTCTCCTTGTCCACTTTATTCACCACAGAACGCGAGTTTGCCTTGAACTGTTTCTCGCACACAAAAACTTTTTGAGTCTTCTTAAGGTTCCGCTTGACGATGGCCCAATATTGTTCGATTGGGAGAAGCTCTGGCGTGTTGGGAGGGTTCTTGTCCTTGGGCACCACTTGAACGTTGTTGGCAGCATACCACTCCATGGCCTTTTTTCCGTAATGGCAAGATGCCAAATCCGGCCAAAATAGAACAGAACAATTGTGTCGCTTCAGGAAAGGCAGTAGACGTTTTTGTAGGCACTCGCTCAGATAATTTTCCTGGTTGACGGTTCCGGTCGCAATGTAAACGTTGCTCTTCAAGCCACATATACAGATGGCCTGCCACACCAGATATTTCATCGCGAACTTTGACAGTTTAATGTGCTTGAAAATATCTGCCACCTTTCCCTGTCCGGTTGCCGTATACAATTCCTGTCCAGGAAGCTGTTTAAAATCTGCCTTGACGTAAGTTTCATCGTCCTGTACCATGCAATCAAACTTCGTCAGCATCTTCGTGCACAACTTTCGCGATCGTGCTTTGGCCGACATGTTTTGTTTATCGTCGCGATTTGGAGTCACCACTTTCTTGTAATTCGACAGTCCAGCTCGTTTTTTAGATTTATCCACGGTTGACGGCGACACTCCCAGTTTCTTTGCGACATCTCGGACGGAGAGGTTGAGGTTCCGCTCGAAACAGCGGGGAACTCTTTTTGTCGTCGCTGTGGCCTTCGGCTTTCGATTTCCCCCCGATCCAGCTTTCCTGGCTGTCGACAAATGTTCACCGAACACTTTTAATACGTTGGTAACAGTTGATTTAGCCACATTCAACAATTTCGCCAACTTGGCGTGAGAGTAGTTTGGATTTTCACCATGCACGTACAAAATTTTGATGCGTTGCTTCTCTTCCTTCGACGACATTTTGATAACTGAAGTGCTAATCTCAAAATCAAAATAGAGGCATGATGTTACACGCACACATCTTCAAAATGAGGGGTGTGCAAAATTTTTTAATGCACGATGAAAGAAAATGCGTCAAGTTTAAATCGACCAAATTTTGATTGAAACACCCTTTACTTTTCCGTTTCAGTAAACGGAATTTAACATGGGTTTGGGATAGAAAAATAAATTTCTTTTGAACACGATACCGACCTTTACCAGCATACTTAACGAGGTTTGAAAAAATATTCGGTTTAACAGCAGTCAAGGAAAGTCAGAATAAACTTAAATAATTGATGAATTATGAATTTATAAAATCTTCTATATCATAAACTAAGAGTATTTGTCTCAGAAATTTTCTAGATAAAATATAAAATTTCAATGTACGAGTTATAATGAATTTTTAAAATCATTACGCTTTTACAAACTGTGAAATTGAAGTGTGTTCCGATTTTACCTAGTATCGCATTGAGTTCGCTCGACTGTCGGGATACGAACAATGAAATCAAGATTCAGAATTACTAAGAAATTCACCGAAAATAAGCCTTTTATCTGATTTACAATTCGTTCCCACTTTTCTCAACTATTTGGATACCAAAAGAGTAGTCCACTTTAGAAAAAAAACTGAATCTAACCAAATATTTTTGAAAAAAGTGAGTGTAAATAAAAAATGACTTGATATTTTGATGTAGTTTCTTTTCTGGACATTTTGTTTGCATAATGGATAAACGTTTCAGCTCATATCCCATCAACATTTGCACATTTCAACATTTTACGAGCGCTAATGCCCGCTAAGATTGAACTCATTTTCTGGTAGGGAGCAAACAATTTGACTTTTGGCTTAGGTCGCTTGACAGCTAATCGATAAGATTAGATCGATTCTCTGTCAAACAGCCTACGTCAAACGTCAAATAGCTTGCTCCCTACCAGAAATCGAGCTCAACTGAGACGGCCATTTCTAAAGCCCTCGCGCTTTGAAAAAAAAAATCAAACCTGATGCGCTTTGCGAAAAAACGAATGTGTTCGGGGGAGAGAAAATCTATATTCTTCTCTTCCTCATTTAAATAAAAATGAATTGGTGTTTTGTATGTCACGATTTAACTCGATAACGGATGAACGGTTTTACAAGATTCTTTCTGCGTTCGATTCGTCATGGGGTTTACTGGGTCTATATGCATAGAAATATGAAAAATTGTAATGAAAAAGCTGGAAAATTGTAAAAATAATGCAAGATGATGTAATATGGGACTACGTGCGTCGCTTTCAAGCGAATCTAGAGTGCTGTGACCGACCAGCGCTCTGCATTTGACAAGTTCAATTTACGTAGAGGCGGGACAGGCTTCGTCAGGGCATCTTGTTTGTAATAAAACTAATTTAATTACAACAAATAAATAATATAATCAAACTAAAATTATTTATATTAAAGTAACTCACTACCGGATGCAAATTTAGAGTAAAATAAATGACTGACGCCGACGCATGATTGACGCTATATGCTACGGTCAAAGCGTCATGAGCGTCATGAAGGCGTTTTAGCACTGAACGCTGGCGTTGACAAATGATACAAGACGCGGAACGCATGTGACCTTGTGACCGCATCATGGTAAACGAATTAAAGAAAATTATACCAAACCTATCTTTGCGGAAAAAAATATTAATACAGTACTGATTTCAAGATATTTGTACCACGATTCACAGCCACAATATTTTTCACTTTATTCTGCTGTCAATCATAAATATAAATACACTAGCCAGATCTATTGTACAACAGATGCAAGAGATTTTTTTAAACTTTTTACAATCGGCGCTGCGAAAATAGTGACTTTAGTGACCATCTTCCGAACAATAGTGACTTTAGTGACTTTTGGATGCGAATAGTGACTTTTTAGTGACTAGCCTCAAAACAGTGACCAAGTCACTAAAAAGTGACCTGCTACCAGCCCTGTAATAAGGGGATGAATGACATTATAGAGAGCGTTGTGAACCATGGTTTCGAATACTTTGCTAATGCACCAGAGAAGCGATATCCCACGATAGTTGTCGACCCTGTTTCGATTACCTGCTTTGTAGATAGGCACAATAGAAGCAATCTTCTAAACGCTGGGAAAAACTCTTTCGGTCATCGAACGGTTGAATACGCAGCAGACTGGAAAAGCTAGCGAACGTGCACAATATTTAAGTAACGATAGGGGAATGCCATCTACTCCAGGGCCTTTCGTTACATCCAACATTGGCAACATTTTGCATCGGCGGTAACTCTTGGTATTGATTTTACCGATCCTTTTCCACCATTAGAAGAGTATCGTTTCCTTTCCGAACTGATGTACAAAAGTGCATTAGAAGCTCAGAAACGACGTGTTTTAAGTTCATCCCTCAAAAGAAACCCGCCACCCCTGGATGGGATGATGAATGCACTAAGTTGTATCTTGAGAAATCCGATGCGTTTAAAGATTATCGTAGACATGAAACATGTGAGCTTTTTGATAAGTACCTAAAGCTTGAAAAAAAGCTTAAAAACTTACTCAAAGCAAAGAAACGCAATTACTGGCGTTCGTTTGTAGAGGGACTATCTTGAGAAACCTCGATGACAACGCATTGGAGAAAGGCTCGTTATATACGAAACCGCTCATCCTCCAATGAGAGTGAAGAATACTCCATGCAGTGGATATTCGACTTCGCTAAAAAGGTTTGTCCAGACTCTGTCCCAACACAACCGAATTTACGGGATACTACCCGAAATAACGGTTTTCTGGACGAACCATTCACAATGTTGGAATTTTCAATGGCACTTCTTTCATCGTATAACTCTGCTCCGGGAAGTGATATGATTAAATTCAACCTCTTAAAAAATCTCCCCGATATCGCTAAAAGACGATTACTTAACCTGTATAACACTCTCATGGAATTAAATATAGTTCCACCCGCATGGAGACAGGTTAGAGTAATAGCTATTCAAAAGCCTGGGAAACCAGCGTCTGATTACAATTCTTACCGTCCGATCTCTATGCTATCATGTTTAAGGAAATTGTTAGAAAAAATGATCCTATCAAGACTTGACCGTTGGGTTGAATCAAACAACCTACTATCAAATACACAATTTGGTTTCCGAAAGTGCAAAGGAACAAACGATTGTATAGCGTTGCTTTCATCTGATATACAACTGGCCTTTGCAGACAAGGAGCAATTGGCTTCACTATTTCTGGATATTAAGGGCGCATTTGATTCAGTTTCCATAGATATACTGGCAGATAGTCTGCACAGTAGTGGTTTGCCAGGAATTTTAAATAATTTTTTGTATAATTTACTGTCAGAAAAACAAATGACCTTCAATCTAGGCCAACTGACAACTTCCTGAATTAGCTACATGGGCTTACCCCAAGGCTCATGTTTAAGTCCCTTGCTTTATAATTTTTATGTTAAAGATATTGATAAATGCTTGGAAAATAGATGCACGCTAAGACAACTCGCAGACGATGCTGTGATCTCCTTTAGAGGTCCACGTGCGGAAATCTTGCAAAGCCCATTGCAAAATTCCCTAGATAATCTGTCCATCTGGGCCAGAAATTTGGGGATCGAGTTTTCACCGCATAAAACCGAATTGGTAGTGTTTACTAGAAAGCGGTTCCCTGCCCAACTGCGTCTCAAGCTGTTGGGAAGAGACACTACCCAATCTTTGACCTTCAAATACCTTGGAATCATGTTTGATTCGAAATGCACTTGGAGTACTCACATTGCATATTTGAAACAGAAATGTGAACAAAGGATTTTTCTAGGATCAATTTCCGGGACATGGTAGGGTGCTCACCCGGAAGACCTCATTAAACTCTATAAAACAACTATTCTTTCAGTTCTCGAATATGGCTCTTTTTGCTTCCTCTCGGCAAGAAACAGCCACCTCATCAAATTGGAACGCATTCAATATCGTTGTTTACGTATTGCCCTTGGCTGTATGCATTCAACGCACAATATGAGCCTGGAGGTTCTGGCAGGAGTAAAACCCTTACAGAACCGCTTCTGGGAGCTCTCATCTAGAATACTGATCAAGTGTGGAATCAGTAACATCCTTGTGATTGAAAACTTCGAAGAAATGCTCGAATTGAGTACCCAGTCTAGATTCTTACGAATCATTATTAACTATATGTCATCTGATATTAGTCTTCCATGCTATAATTCTCTTAGTGTTCTCTTCCCTTATCACAGTTCCTCCATTGACTATGATCTCTCCATGAAACAGGCTATTCAAGGAGTTCCAGATCAACTTCGACTTATTTTAATTCCCCATATTTTTATTAAAAAGTACCAACATGTCAATTGCAATAGAAGAATTTTCACTGATGGTTCCGGCTATGATGGATCCACTGGTTCCGGTGTTTACAATGAATACTCATCTGCCTTCGGGAAACTTCAGGAACCTTGTTCTGTATATGTTGCTGAGCTGGCAGCAATCAATTTCGCATTGGAGATAATCTCCGACCATAGACCATTATTTCATCGTATAGTCTCAGTTCTATTGAGGCCCTCCAGCCGATGAAAACAGTGAAGCACTCATCTTACTTTCTTTCAAAAATAAGGGAGCAGATGTGTGCGTTGGTCGAAAGATCATTTAGAATTACCTTTGCATGGGTCCCCTCACATTGCTCAATTCCAGGTTATGAGAAGGCTAGAGAGTCCGCAAAGGTGGGCGCAAAAGAAGGCGAGATTTTTGAAAAAAGAATTTCACATGATGAATTTTTCCCATTAGTATGTCAGAGTTCTCTTCAAAGTTAGCAAAACGATTGGACAAGTAATTCTCTTGGGCGGTGGTTACATTCCATTATTCCAAATGTTTCGTCGAGATCGTGGTTCAAAGGTCTAGATGTAAGTCGCGGTTTCATTCGTGTGATGTCAAGACTCGCTAGACGCACATCTCTACAGAATTAACCTCGTCGATAGCAACATGTGTAGGTGCGGAACCGGTTATGATGACATCGATCACGCAGCTTGGCATTGCCCGGGTAAAGATGCCTCCAGAGCACGACTATTGGATACCCTAGTGGCCCGAGGTAGACAACCCACCCGCGAGGTAAGAGATGTTTTGGGAATGCGTGATCTCCCCTACATGCAAGCGATCTACGAATTCCTTTGTTTGTCTGATCTAAGAGTGTAATGTCATCACCCCCTCTCCTCCAGCCTAGTAAATTCCCTGCCATTGTGTCCCAGTTATACTATCCTTTTGTTTCCGTGCTACTTGTACCTGCCCAGCAAGCAGTGGTCACCCATCTGCGGCTTAGTTCCTGAAACGGACTACGGGGTCCGTGGATTTGGTAGATGTCGCAACCATGAGCAGCAAATAACACCTTCAATAAGTTACCTGCCTAGCCCCTTCCAAACGATAATGTGACCCTCGAGCTAGCCACGAGTTATTGGCACCCCATTTTACTAAAATTGAAAAATTATACATTGTATAATTATACAATATTGAATATCGGCTCCGTAAAGTGTTACACACGCCTGAGTCTAACAAATAAACGAACTAATTAAAAAAAACTGATTTATTCATTAAGACATACATACGTCAGATGAAATTTACAAAAACAAATAAACAACAAATAAACAAATAAACATCTACGCATAGGTCAAGCCGGTCTGATTAATGCTATTCGACAGAGGCATTGGCTGCTGAACGCACGGTCAACAGTGCGCAAGGTAACAGGGTCTTATGTGAAATGCTTCCGCATGATTCCAAGAGAGATATCGCAGCTGATCGTAAACCTTCCATCATCACGTGTCGTTCCATCGCCCTCATTTGCTGTAAGTGGTGTGGACTACGCTGGTCCATTCGAAGTGAAACAAGGATCATAATTGTTAAAGCGTATGTCTACGCAATCTACGTATGTATGGCAACCAAAGCTGTAGAAGTCGTGTCCGATTTGTCAACTGATGCTTTTCTGGCGTCCTTGATGAGATTCATCAGTCACAAGGGCCAAGAAATCCATTCGGATAACGCAATGAATTTCCACGGAGCAAACAACGAGGTACATGAGTTGTGTCGCCAATTTCATGAGCAGCATACCGTTAAGAGAATCCAACAGTTCTGCCAGATTTGAGAAATACCGTGACACTTTATCCCCGCGAACGCGTCGGATTTTGGTGGTCTCTGGGAAGCAGCAGTATAATCTACCAAGACCCACCTCAAGCGAGTTGCAGGCAATGTGAAACTGACTTTCGAGGAGTTGGCAACCATCATGGCAGAGATTGAGGCAATCTTGAACTCTCGACCGTTATTCAGCATCGTCAATGATCCATCAGATCGATGACCTGTGGCTCCGGCACATTACCTATTTGGTCGCCCTGTATCTGCTCCAGCCCCGAGCTTTCTCTAGAAAACATTAACGTGAATCGACATAACCGATGTCAGCACTTGCAGCTGATGCGCGAGCATGTTTGGATAGCTTGGTCAAGGGATTACCTCAATTCCCTTCAAACGCAGAAGATGAATCAACGAGAAACACCAAACCTCCGCCCTGGCATGGTAGTTATACTCCACGACAAGCTACAATCCGTACTAAACTCAAGCTGTTGATACGAGGTCTCAACCGGGGGAAGAATGTTCCGTCTCAACGTCACAGTTTGTGCGATAGGTTATTGGCACCAACGCTAATCATCGAACGAAGCCCCTCCCACAGAAGCGCCGAGAACATTCATGCGTAAACCATAGATATACACATACATAAACAAACAAAGAGCAACACATTTAATTGGGCACAGACGCACGGCAACTCCTATAATTACATTGTAGGAGCCATCAGGTCCATCACGTCAACGTGAGCGCAAATAAGTGTGCTGTGATTATTAGATGGACTGGTGATGCCTCTTCTTGAGCGCTGTTAGAAAGCAGATTGAAGTGTTCTACTGAATTCAATTTTCAATTTTTTCAATATTTTTTTTCTGACAAACCCGATCATCTGTCCTTCTAGTTGCTTTTCCATATCTTGGTGGTGGTGGTGGTGGAAAAAAAGAATGAATCATAATTTTATAACATTGTCCTGCGCACAAATAAACTCCGCGCTCCACATATTTCGATGTTTGTAGTTAGTTGGATTGTGACTTTCAGTTTTTTTGTCATGGTTGTTCTCACCGTAGTTGTTAATTGAGTTTTGTTTTAACTGAAGAAGAAGTAGTGCAGCGTAATAGTGTGATAATTAGGCATTAATTATCACAATTGTTTCTGTGTGTGTATAGTTGCTATAGTGGTTAAGCGTATAAGACTCCCACACAAGAGACAAAGTCGTCTGTGTCGATGGAGTTAGTTACAACGACATGGACGACTTGTCAGAGGATGACTCACCTTCGCTTCTTAATGGTGGAGTGTGCGATAAGAACCCCAGATCGCGAGCCTGTCCAGCTGAATCAACCGGTCCATGGGTTATATATTTTCAGCCCAAAAAGAAACCTTTAAACGTTGATCAGTTAATCTGACGAAGCGATTCTCGGCCGTTACGGAAATTATTAAGGAGAGACCCAATAAACTTCGGGCCGTTGTGTCAAACCTTAAACAAGCAAGCTCTCAGCTCTTTACACTCGAGTATAGAGTGTATATCAGGTAGCTTGACGTATTGAGATAGAAGGTGTGGTCACCGAAGCGAGTTTGATCCCCGAAATCCTGAAGAAGCAGGCGGTTAGTCGTTTTAAGAACCCTCAAGCCAAGATACTTGATGTGCAAAAACTAGGCACAGTGTCAATCAGTGAGGGTAAAAAGAAATTTACCCACTCAGACTCGTTCCGTGTGACCTTCTCTGGTTCAGCCATTCCCCAATACGTCGAGTTGGGAAAACTTCGACTAACTGTGCGGTTGTTCGTACCTCTGCCAACAATTTATTTATTTATTTATTTATTTATTTATTTGACGTCAATCATGTGTAGACCTTTAGTTACAGTTATTTTTACATGTTTTGTCACTCTTAAATCTATATAAATGTATTTCTAACAGTATTTGGCTTATATTCTAGTACATTTATGGGCAGATTTTTATCAAATACCATTAAAGTATTGCTTCAATTTATATTTTGTCGTTATAAAGTCAACATTTTCGCAATGCATATTGTATGTTGCTATCATCCGATTTAAAGGCCCAAATTTAGCATAATTTGTACGATGGTGGCTTGTAGTAAAAACATTTCGGTTTCGTAGTTGTCGACTTGGAATATAAAAATTATGTTTTGATAAAAGTTCTTCAGAATCAATACGATGCGAAACGATATCGTTTAAAACTGAGACCATTGCGAATTCTCGACGCTCTTTTAATGTTTTGATGTTGATGAGCATACAACGAGCTTAATAAGATGGTAAAGGAAATCTAGTCCAACCTAATTTTCGAAGTGCAAACAGTATAAATTGCTTTTGAACTGATTCTATTCGTTGTTCGTGCGTGACTGAAAAAGGTGACCATACTACACTACAATACTCAAGTATTGACCTCACATATGCAACGTATAATGTTTTTATTGTGTATGGGTCATGAAAGCTGTAACAAAATCGTTTTATAAATCCTAGCATGCTACTTGCTTTACTGATTATTGTGTTATAGTGGTCAATGAATTTTAGTTTCTTATCTAAAATAACACCTTAATCCTTAAATCTTCCGTAATTTTTAACTGCCTGATTTCCTAGAGAGATTGTACAGTCTAGTGTATTCCGCTTTCTACTAAATGATATTGATTTACATTTTTGGACGTTTAGCTGCAAAAAGCTTTGTTTGCACCAATTATAAAATAAGAGTACGTCATTTTTGAATAGTCTTATATCTTCCTTGTTTTTTATTTCTAAAAATATCTTTAAATCGTCGGCATAAATAAGAAGTTTTAGGTTCTTTAAAATGAGGGAATTATCGTTTACAAATTGTATGAACAAAAGAGGGCCAAGGGGGGGGGGGGGGGCTTGGGACCCTTGAGGAACTCCTGAAGTAACTCGAATAGGATTTGAAGTCTTGCATATAAATCTGACTATTTGTTGTCGATCGAGCCATTTAAGACAATTTAGCTCAATACCCATTTTTTGCAGTTTGAATAGAAGCATGGGTATATCAACGCGATCAAATGCCTTGCTGAAGTCTGTATAGAGAGCTTCAACGTGGTTTCCATTGTCCATTGCAACCAGCGAATAGTTAACGAATTCGAGTAAATTTGTGTTAGCTGAGCGTCCTTTGAAGAATCCATGTTGCAAGGTAGAGATTCTATTTTTAATTTGACAAAACAGTTTTTCATTAATGATCGCTTCAAAAAGTTTTGGAATGCAAGAGATAATAGCAATACCGCGATAATTTCGTATGTCAGATTTTTTGCCACATTTAAAAATAGGAACTAGATAAGAACTTTTCCACGAGTTGGGAAAAATACCGGATTCGATCGACATATTGAAAAGCCAAAACAAGGGAGTTGTAAGCTCCGAAGCTAAGTTTTTCAGAAAAATGGGAGGAATTCCATCGGGCCCAGTTCCTTTGGAGACATCTAATTTTTTCAATGCTTCCCTTATGTCATGCACATTTATATTGTTAACACTAATATCTCTACTGAATTCTGGAAAGAAACCGAAATATTTGCGATCACGATCTGCTTCAGAAAATGTGGTATATATCTTGGAAGAAAGTTGCAAATAGATTGCAAATTTTTGGCGAGGTAGACCCCACATTTTCATCTAAGTACATTTTTGATGGAAAATTGTCAGACTTCAATTTAGTTTTTACATAGTTAAAGAATTTTTTTGGATTCGATTTTATCTCTAACTCGGTTATTGAGTTGTACTCATCAAAGGCAATATTAACGGCTTGATTTAGCTGGTCGCAAATATTCAAATAATTTACCAGATTCTCGTTGCTACTATTTCTTTTGTATACTTTATGTGCTTATTGCTTGCGGTTTTTTAATTTTTTTTATTTGTTCATTATACCAAACTGGGTTTTTTGAATAACTTTGTCTCCTTATTCTTTTCATGCTCAACTATAACTTCGAATAACAACTATAACTTCGAATGCAAGCAGATGGGACATTCGACCTCCCATAGCGGCAATAAGGCACGCTGTTCCAATTGCGGGGAGAAACATGAGAATGGCGCCTGTGCAGACAGCACACCAAAATGTGCTTTCTACAAGGGAACTCCTCCTTATGCTCTTTCGTCGTGCCCGGCGTACAAACAACGCGGGGGAAAATTGGAACGTTCTCTAAAAATACGTTTAAAGCAATCTTTTGCAGAAATGCTTAAGAAAGCCTCGCCATCACCCGATGCCAATACAAATCCCTTTGCTCCTCTGTCAGATGACGAGTCTGATTTTGATTTGGCTGAAGAGGGAACATCTTTCAGCTTTCCGCCCACGGAAGCCGCTGAACCAGAGCCCAGAATCAGCTTGCCCATTTCAAGGGAAGGTGGAAAAAAGGAAAATTCAATTCCACCTGGTTTTCGTAGTGCTAACTACAACCAGGACTTCCCATCTCTTCCGAGGACATCAAAAACCTCTAGAGCCCCGATTTTAAGAACAGAAGCAAGGGCTGTTCTCATTTGATGATACTGTGGAAAGTATGTTCAAATATCTTAATATTTCTGACCCTCTTAAAAGCATCTGGCAATGTTTCCCACTGTGAAAACTTTTTTGAAGCAATTGGCTATAAGGTGGCCACCCCTTGCAGCTATCATTTCTTTCGATGGATAATTTTCCAAATGAGGTCGAGGATCTGCAGTGGAATTGTCGAAATCTTTTTCCTAAATTGCATTCTTTAAAATTTTCAGCTCACAATACCGGTTGTGATGCAGTTGCTCTTTGTGAAACTTGGCTCTCTTCCGAAATCAATCTTCCGTTTTATGATTTCAATATTGTTCGTCTTGATCGTGAGGATTCACGTGGAAGAGGAGTACTTTTGGGGATCAAAAAGTGCTACTCCTTCTATAGAGTGAATTTTCCTCAAATTCCAGGTATTTAAGTTGTCGCACGTCAGGCTGTTATTGAAAATTAAAGGCTCTATATTTCTTCTATGTATATTCCTCCTAGTGTCTCAATTAACCGAATACAACTTTCAGATATTTGTTCGGTTCTTTCTGCTCCCCGGTTGATCATGGGAGATTTTAACTCTCACGGTAAAGGCTGGCCAGAAATGTACGACGACAACCGGTATTCCTTGATATATGAACTCTGTGACAACTTCAATATGACAGTTCTTAACAATGGAGAAGTAACACGTTAGACACGTTGGCCATCTTCAGTTGGCAGTAGATTAGACCTCAAACTTTGCTCAAATTCATTATTGTTGGACTGCACGTGGAATATGATCCATGATCCACACAACACGCTTATTAAAATCTCGGTTGCCACCGGGTTTAATCCGTCGGAATCTTTCAACCTCGCGTATGACCTATCTCGTAATATTGATTGGACAGAGTTCAGAACAGCTATAGATGAAGCCGTAGCTACGGTAGAAGGGCTTCCACCGCTGGAGGAATATATCTTTTTTTTTTTTTAACTTAATTGTTTATTTATAAGGCTCAAGTGCCTTAGGCAACGGAGCCGAGTTCCAATTCATTTTTACAACGATAATAACTTACTTACTAGGTTAGTTTTGGAAAGCCGAAAAACTCGCGGCTTGGTCGAGGTTAGGGATTACAATGATTCAGGAAGGAATGGGGAAGTAGGAATCTTAACGTTGGCTTTCAACAGCAGATTGGCGATGCTATATTGTTGCTGTAGGTCTGGCGTAGATGTTGCATTGCGTTAAGCTGTAACGATACAATAGAAGCGGTATTACGGGGGGAGGGGACGAGGTGGACATGTTAAAGCGACAGCTAAGATAGGGTCAAACGAATACATCTATTTGTTTCAAAAACTTGTTAATTAGCCCCATATAGTCAAGTCCAGCTTACCCAGCACGTCTCTAATATCTTCCTTCTCTGGTTTCCCTCGGGCCCGTAGGGATGCGCAAAGATCAGATCTGGCAATTTCGTAATCGAGGCAATGCCAGACAACGTGGTTGATGTCCTGATAACCTGCACCACAGGCACATTGATTGGTGTCTGAGAGACCTATTCGATAGAAATGAGAGCATAGCGAGTAGTGATTGGACATTAGACGACACATTACCTTGATAAAATCCCGGCTAATATCCAACCCTCTGAACCACGATTTTTTCGATACCTGTGGGAGAATGGAATGTAACCATCTGCCCAAATCCCCTGCATCCCATTTTTGTTGCCAGCTGATCAAGGCCTGTTGACGGAAAATAGCAAAAAATTCATTGAAGGCAATTTGTCGATCATACATATCGCCTGCCATAGCGCCCACCTTGGCAAGTGAGTCCGCTTTCTCATTACCCGGAATGGAGCAATGAAAAGGGACCCAAACCAAGGTGATGGTGTAGGAATTGTTTGATAGGGCACTCAAAAGAGATCGTATTTCGTTAGCGAAGTGAGCTCCTTGTCGGCCTCATTGAACGAATAGCCTGAAGTGAGCTGAGACTATCCGTAAAAATGAAAAATTGATCAGAGGGAAGAGAGGCCATTCGCTCTAATGCATAGTGTATAGCCGCCAATTCAGCGACGTATACGGAGCAAGGATTTTGAAGTTTGAAGGAGGCGCTATGAATTTCGTTAAAAACACCAAATCCAGTGGAATCATTTGTTTTTGACCCGTCGGTGTAAAACTTTCTCTCACTTCTGATGTGGCCAAACTTGCTTGCAAAAATTGATGGAATGTACTCCGAACGGAGTGGATCTGGTATTCCACGAGCTTCTTGCTTCATGGTTAGATCAAAAACTACAGTAGAACTAGAGAAGTCTTGGGAGTAATCACGATTAGGAACATTCGAAGAAGGGCTCACCTCCAGAGTCATGTACCAATGGTACAGTGTCGTGAACTTAGTTTGAGGATTTCGTTCGATTAGCTTTTTAAAATTTTCAATTACCAATGGATTTAGCACCTCACAGCTGATGAGGAACCGGAACGATAGCTCCACAAAACGATCTGATAAAGGAAGAACTCCTGCTAATACCTCCAAACTCATAGTATGAGTTGAGTTCATGCAGCCTAACGCGATACGAAGACAACGGTACTGGATTCGCTGCAGCTTCAGAATATGAGTTTTCGCGGCAGATTGAAAACCGAAGCTACCGTACTCGAGAACCGACAGAATCGTTGTACGATACAGCTTTATCAGATCTTCCGGGTGGGCTCCCCACCATGTTCCGGTGATAGTACGCATGAAGTTTATTCGCTGCTGGCATTTCTGATGCAGATACTTAATGTGCTTTCCCCAGGTGCATTTGGAATCGAACCAGACCCCTAGGTATTTATAAGACAAACTTTGAGTTATTATTTTACCCATGAGTTGAAGCGGTATCTGTGCTGGATCACGCTTCCTAGAAAAAACAACTAACTCTGTTTTCTCTGGGGAGAATTCGATACCCAGCTTTACAGCCCAGGTAGACAAATTGTCTAGGGTATCCTGCAACGGTCCCTGCAGGTTGTTCGCCTCTGGTCCTACAAATGAAACAACGGCGTCATCCGCAAGCTGTCTTAGCGTGCAATTTTCCATGAGGCAGCTATCGATGTCTCTAACATAAAAATTATAAAAAAGGGGGCTTAAACAAGAGCCCTGGGGGAGACCCTTGTAGCTAATTCGTGAAGTTGTCGAAGACCCATGAGAAAAGCTCATATGTTTCTCAGACAACAAATTGTACAAATAGTTGTTTAATAATGGTGAAAGGCCACACTCGTGGAATTTGTCTGAAAGGACGTCTACACAAACTGAATCAAAAGCCCCCTTAATGTCCATGAAAACTGAACCCATTTGCTCATTTTGAGCATAGGCCAACTGTATTTCTGTTGAGAGGAGCGCAAGACAATCGCTCGTTCCTTTGCCTCTGCGGAAACCAAATTGTGTATGAGATAGAAAGCCATTAGATTCAATCCATTTGTCGAGCCGATGGAGAATCATCTTCTCTAGCAGCTTCCGTGTACACGACAACATCGCAATTGGACGATAAGAGTTGTAATCCGACGCGACTTTCCCGGGTTTTTGTATAGCTATAACTCTAACCTGCCTCCATTCATTCGGAACAATATTGCTTTCCAGGAACTGATTAAATAAGTTCAGCAAGCGCCTCTTTTCAACAAGTTAAACTTGATTTTATCCATTCCTGGTGCAGAATTGTTGCATGAAAGGTGAGCAAGTGAAAATTCGAGCATCGAAAAGGGCTCATCCATTTCGTTGCGATTGGTTTGAGTATCGCGAGGAATACGTTACACCGGAACCGAATCTGGGCACACTTTCTTGGCGAACGCGTTGACCCACCGGGAAGAGCTTTCCTTGTCTTCATTCACCGACGACGCATTTCGCATTTTTCTCCCGACGGTCCAAAGAGTTCTCATCGACGTTTCACGCGATAGCCCTTCGACGAAGTGACGCCAGTATCCGCGTTGCTTGGCCTTGGCGAGGCTCTTAAACTTACGCTCAAGAGCAATGTACCGCTCGTAGTTATCTCGCGAACCGCGCTTCCGATATGCTTTAAACGCGACTGATTTTTCACGGTAGCCTCAGTACATTCGTCATCCCACCACGGAGTGGGCGAACGTCAGCGAATTGTTGATCCTGGTACCGGTCTGCGCTGTGCGTCAATCGCACATTTGAGGATTAACCCGGATAAAAACCGATACTCTTCCAACGGAGGAAGGACTTCGACCGATTGCTCGCCATCGATGATCGCTTCAGCGTATTTACCCCAGTCGATGCACTTCGTGAGGTCGTACGCAATGTCGATCGAGCAAGATTGACACGAACCATTGGTAATTGAAATTTTGATAGGCAGGTGATCACTACCATGGGGATCTTGAATCACTTTCCACGTGCAATCCAATGATAATGAATTCGAACAGATTGAGAGGTCTAATTTGCTTCCAGGGTTTGGAGGTGGAGCCACGCGTGTTACTTCCCCAGTATTCAAAATAGTCAAGTTGAAGTAGTCCATGAGGTCTAGTATCAATGCAGAACGGTTGTTGTCATACGGTGACCCCCAGGCTATACCGTGAGAATTAAAATCTCCTAAGATCAACCGTGGCTCTGGCATTGCGAGGCAAATAGTTGAAAGGTCCCTGCGGGATATTGCCGTATTCGGCGGCAGGTATATGCTGGCTATACTAAAACTTTTGCCTCGAATAGTCACTTGGCATGCAACTACTTCAGGGCCTGTCATCGAGGGGAGATCAATTCTATAAAAGGAGTGGAGCTTATTAATCCCCTCCATCTGAGTCCCCTCGATCCTGCCGAATAATGTTAAAATCGTGGAAAGAGAAATTTTAATCAGAAGAGAGCCATGTTTCACAGAGAGCAAATACGTCACAATGCGATTTGTGAACTAAAAACTTAAAAGCGTCCAAATTTTTTAGAATACTTCTACTGTTCCATTGTAGTGCTTCGATCATATCCCCGACCTCATTGGATAAATTATCCATCGAAAGATATGATCGAATCCAGAAGAGGCTATTTTGAAGACAGTTTCTTTAGAAGAGGTTTTACAAATGTAAGGATCATGTTGATGAGGTTTCTCGTTGTTAGTGAGACCTCGAAAATGGTGAAGATGAATTCCACAATCCCAGAAAGAGACATTTTTTTCGGATTCTTCGACTTGACACGGTCGAGATTCCAGATGTCTTGGTAGTTGGCGTTCTGGGCAAAAAACTGGAAAACTGGGGTTTTAGATGTTCCCGGAAGTGGTGGAAAGTCACCAGCCAGTGGTTTAAAACCTGGAGGAGAAACTTTTTTTGTATTACCACCACTTCTTAGATTGTTCAGAGGAGGGTGGGGAGCCTGTTCTACAGTCAGCGCGTTTTGAGATGCTTGCTGACGGTGCCGTTGACGTCTTGCTGTAGCGCGCTTTCTCTTTGCTCCCGTCTGAACAACAGAGTACTCCTCAGCATCCTCAAAGTCTGAGCCATGATCATCAATGGGCAGGGAAGAAAAGATATTGTTGTCAGGATGGGCTGGTGGAACAGCGGCCGGTGCGATCTTTTTAAGTATTTCGGCATAAGACCGCTTTGACCGCTGCTGCAATGAACGAATTTGATGTTTCTCCCGCTCTATATACTTCAGGCATGTAGAGAGATCATGTGGAGCTTCCCCACAGCATATACACTTATGGTCCGTACTGCAGGGACCCTCCACATGTTGCTCACCACATTTACCGCATCGTGCTTTGTTACAGCAGTAAGGTGCAGTATGACCAAACTGCTGGCACTTATCACAGTGCATGACCGTCGGTATATAGAGGCGAACAGGTAACCAAAGCTTCCCCAGCACGAGGAAATTCAGAAGGGCAGCTCCAGAGAAGATCAATCGATACGAATTTGAAGGCCTTTTTTGCCGTCGGAGGACACATGGTTCATTTGCCTGACATCAAGAACCTGAACTGATGGAACGGCACGATTTTTAAACCCACCAGTTCCATGAGCCTTGATGTCAGCGCACGTCAAAAACGGTTCGGTGATCACTCCGGCTATTTCAACAACGTGCAAGGGAAGATACACATGGTATTCTAGGGAAAAGAGCTCTGAGGCAACAATCTTGTTAGCTTCTTCGCGATCACTTAGAGTGATGCGAAGCTTACTGCGGCTGGGAGAGGTTATTTCCTGAATGTTCCGAAACGACTTTGCCAGATCTTTTTCGATTTGGAATTTATTCAACGGTTTACTCTTCGGCCGAAAAAAAAAAAAAAAAGGACTTTTGGGTCGGGTGGGATAAGTTTTCGGGGGGGGGGGGGGGGGGGGGGATGACCCGGTGGTTGTTTTGGGGGTGTTGGGCCCGGTTTTTTTTCTTTTCATTAAGGTGACCGTTTCAGCGGGACGAAATCATAAGTCTTTAAATTATTTGTTAGGGAAAATCTGGGAAAACCAAAATTTCACGCACGACAGTTTCTAGCTATTATCAATACCTTTCATTTGGTGTGAATTTTTTTTTGAAATATTTTGTAAATTTCGAGTCTTATCAAATTTGGTGATCGGACTTCAGGTTTTTCCTTCCTCCCCAGAATTATAGCAAAAATAATGTTAGCTTACTTTGTGAATTGCTTTCAAAGTTAGCGTGGCGTGCATCCAAACATTGAAAGTAAAAAATTTTGTTTGATCAACATTGAGAACCATGCTGGGAATCATATGGCTCTCCAAAAGATCTGGAACTTCCGTAAAAGTGGCCAGTTCTAGGAATTAGTCCCATATGGATGAAATTTTCTTTTTGCAATCAACATTCAATTTATGAAAGTATAATAGAATGAACTTCAATTCGTGGTCTGAAAATGTTCATTCAGAGGTCATGTGGTGGCCATCCGGGAGATCCGGAACCTCCATAAAAGTGGCCAGTTCTTGGAATTAGTCTCAAAACGAAGACTTTTTTGCAATCGACATCTAGTTTGTGAAAGTAGTATGAACTTCAATTCGTGGTCTGAAGATGTCCTTTCAGAGGTCGTATGATAGCCACCCGGAAGATCAGGAACATCCGTGAAAGTGGCCAGCCCTTAGAATTAGTCCCAAAACACGTTTTTTTTTTGCAGTCAACATTTAGTTTGTGAAAGTAGAATGAACTTCAATTTGTGGTCTGAAGATGTCCCTTCAGAGGTCGTATGGTGGCCACCCAGAAGATCCGGAACCTCCGTAGAAGTGGTCAGTTCTTGGAATTAGTCCCAAAAAACGTTTTTTTTTTGCAATCAACATTTAGTTTGTGAAAGTAGTATGAACTTCAATTTGTGGTCTGAAGATGTCCCTTCAGAGGTCGTATGGTGGCCACCCGGAAGATTCGGAACATCCGTGAAGGTGGCCAGTTCTTATTTTTTTTTTTGTCTGGATTATCGAGATTTTCAGCCTCGGGCTGGTTCATCTCCAGTCGTAGTCGCTCAAATACCTCTTTCGGGTATTTTCGTAACTTGTCCGGGGGTGAGATTCGAACTCGTGACTTTGGCGTAAGAGGTATGGATGTTAACCACTACACCGGGGTCGACCCCCCCCCCCCCGGCCAGTTCTTAGAATTAGTCCCAAAAAAAGGTTTTTTTTTTTGCAATCAACATTTAGTTTGTGAAAGTAGTATGAACTTCAATTCGTGGACTGAAGATGTCCCTTCAGTGGTCGTATGGTGGCCACCCGGAAGATTCGGAACATCCGTGAAAGTGGCCAGTTCTTAGAATTAGTCCCAAAAAACGTTTTTTTTTTTTTGCAATCAACATTTAGTTTGTGAAAGTAGTATGAACTTCAATTTGTGGTCTGAAGATGGTTCGGAAGATTCGGAACATCCGTGAAAGTGGCCAGTTCTTAGAATTAGTCCCAAAAAACGTTTTTTTTTGCAATCAACATTTAGTTTGTGAAAGTAGTATGAACTTCAATTCGTGGACTGAAGATGTCCCTTCAGAGGTCGTATGGTGGCCACCTGGAAGATTCGGAACATCCGTGAAAGTGGCCAGTTCTTAGAATTAGTCCCAAAAAACGTTTTTTTTTTGCAATCAACATTTAGTTTGTGAAAGTAGAATGAACTTCAATTTGTGGTCTGAAGATATCCCTTCAGAGGTCGTATGGTGGCCACCCGGAAGATTCGGAACATCCGTGAAAGGGGCCAGTTCTTAGAATTAGTCCCAAAAAACGTTTCTTTTTTTTGCAATTAACATTTAGTTTGTGAAAGTAGTATGAACTTCAATTTGTGGTCTGAAGATGTCCCTTCAGAGGTCGTATGATAGCCACCCGGAAGATTCGGAACATCCGTGAAAGTGGCCAGTTCTTAGAATTAGTCCCAAAAAACGTTTTTTTTTTTTTTGCAATCAACATTTAGTTTGTGAAAGTAGAATGAACTTCAATTTGTGGTCTGAAGATGTCCCTTCAGAGGTCGTATGGTGGCCACCCGGAAGATTCGGAACAAAAGTTCGTAATGAATAAACAGAATATATCATCACATCCCAACAAACAAACACACACTCGACCACAATAAGGCCGCATTCGTCCCAGCCGCAATCATTCCGGTTGCAATGCACCCGTCCCATGCAACATGCGACGAATTCAAACAGAACCAAATGAATCTAAAAAAGCATCTTCACGCTTATTCCAGTAGTATGTCGTAGTTTATCAAGTATCGCAACAATAAAAATGTAGGACCCTCCTTACCTCCAATTTAATATCTAGTAGTGCTTGCAGATTCCCGCCCATACCCAATTACGCAAAGCTTATGAATATGGGTCAATTGGACAATACTGATCCTCATTTTGATGATAGCAACTGTTTAGTTATCCCACCCGCTATCAAGCCAGCCGAATCCGCCTTGATCGCTAACTTCTCGGCCGCTAACATCGTGGCCTTCTGGATTGCCACCATATGAGCTCTGAATAGAAATTATAAGAATAAATTGGGAGTTTTTCCACCTTCATAAACTGATATGTGATTACATTTTCCGGATCTTCCAGATAGCCACCACATGACCTTTGAAGGGACATCTTCAGATTGCAAATTGAAGTGCATTCTACTTTCAGAAACTAAATGTTGATTAAAAAAACATAAGATCGTCCGTTTGGGACTACTTCCAGCATGGTTCTGACTTCTTGATCAAACTAAAATAATTTATATTTTATCAATGTGCTGATGTACACCACGTTGATTTCCAATGCAATTATCCTTGCTATGGTGCTGGGTAGGAATAAAATACCTAAAATCCAATCTTCAACATGCAACATCCTGGCCTTTTGGGATCCCACCCAAATGAAAATGTTCAAATAACAAAATCATTCATTCCACTTTTTCAAACTAAATGTGGATTGCAAGAAAAAGGCATACCTCGATATAAAGCAACATTATTTTTTGGCTTTCTTCATCGATTTTTCACTCAGTATAACGCATAATTGTCTCATATATGCAGTGATCTCATCATTTGTCATGATCGGGTTGTGGTTTACGAGAAATCGACGAAAAAAGTCAAAAAATAAAGTTGATTTATATCGAGTCATGGCTGTACTTCCAAAAACTGCCCTTTTTCAAGGATGTTCCGGATCTTCCGGGTGGCCACCATACGACCTCTGAAGGGACATCTTCAGACCACAAATTGAAGTTCATTCTATTATACTTTCATAAACTGAATGTTGATTGCAAAAAGAAAATTTCATCCATATGGGACTAATTCCTAGAACTGGCCATTTTTACGGACGTTCCGGATCTTTTGGAGAGCCATATGATTACCAGCATGGTTCTCAATGTTGATCAAACAAAAATTGTTTTTACTTTCAATGTTTGGATGCACGCCACGATGACTTTGAAAGCAATTGACAAAGTGAGCTAACATTATTTTTGCTATGATTCTGGGGAGGAAGGAAAAACCTGAAGTCCGATCACCAAATTTGTTAAGACTCGAAATTTACAAAATATTTCAAAAAAAATTTCACATCAAATGAAAGGTATTAATAATAGCTAGAAACTGTCATGCGTGAAATTTTGGTTTTCGCAGATTTTCCCTAGCAAATAATTTAAAGACTTATGATTTCGTCCCGCTGAAACGGTCACCTTAAGGAAAAATTAGGAAAAGGTTGTAGAATAGGAGGAATATCATCATCCGAGCAATCGAACTCCTCCGAACCCCGGCTCGGATTATTTTCATCCATCGTGGGGACTTAGAACGCCCACGAGGAGAATAAAACAATTGTGTTAAGTTCAATATCAGAAAAAAATAAAATAAAGAACAAAATATTATATCAAAATATAGGACACAATAAAGATTTTCGTAACTGATAGGTGGGTTAATTATTTATTTTATCGCTGCGATTATATTCACCTAAAACATGCTCAAAAAAAATCCACATACACAGCTCCTATCACAGGGAGAAAAAAAATTAAAAAATAAAGAAAAATGAGATTATATCCACTTATAGGTGGATTAATCAATAGTTATAAGGAAAAAAAAGGGAAAATAACAAACCAAAAAAAAGAGACAATAATAATATAAAAAAAAAAAATTATATAATACTAAGAAAGGTTTCCTGTTATCCGGGAGGATTAATTAACAATATTCTTCGTCGAAAAAATTTCAAACCAGAGAAGAAAAATAGAAAAAAAAAGTTATTTATATAAAAAAAATGCAATCAATTTTACCAGAAAAGTACTTCTGCCTGCAAGGGGGATTATTCTCTATCTTCAGTCAGTAGTGGAGCAAAGTGGAAATCAAAAGAAATGTTTACCTATTGTTACACAAGTTGGTATGGTGCGGCTGCTACTCGTGTCGGTCTGTAGATAGGCTATTGAAAGCCTCCGGGTGCGTGTGGAACAAAGCCTTGACCGACGCGATGGAATGGTGCGGTGATGATGATGATGATAATGATGATGATGGTGATAGCCGTCGTGGGGGAGAACAAAATTCTTCACACTTTCGGTGTCAATGACGGGTCGTTGGATGGTCCTTTACAAGGCTCGCCTGTAAAGGCCACTTCCTTCGTTCCGAACGTCGCACTGTGGCACTCTCAAACCAGCACCAGCTTTAGTGCAGAAAAAAAACCACGATCGTGGAGAAAAAAAACCAACAAAAGTAATTCGATTGCGGAGCTAACCAAAGTTGAACTTGCACACTCGAACGTTCGACAAGGAATGAATATAACTTTCTTTCCAACCTGATCCTGGATAGCGCGCTTCAAGCTCAAACCCGACCAGTTACAGGAACGTCATTTTGCAGGAAACCTCTTTAGTGGTATCAGCAATGCACCGAGATTTACCGTAAAAAAGTCCGTTGCGTATAAAGTTTTCCGTAGCAGTGTAACACCTTAGCAATTTGAAGTATACACGGCCCTGGAACGCGAACTTAAAAGCCTTACCAAGGCCAACAAACGCGGTTATTGGCGACAATCCGTGAACTACGAAAAACGAGAGCGAGGGGTACTCGGACCAATGGATGCTCAAGTTCGCGCGAAAGATACTGAGCCGGCACGAATAATTGCTCGCGAAACCGAGAATTCGATAGATGAGATTGGCCAAGCTTTTTCAATGGTAGAGGTCTCTCTCGCACTCCTTTCGTGTGGCAATACGGCTATACTGCCGTGAAACGCACATTAGTCCCATCTTTGCTTGCTTTCCTATTCATATGGGACTGATATGCGTTTCACGGTAGTATTGGGGCTGAAAAGATCAAGTTCAACTTGCTTTAAGAACCCTCCAGACATCGCAAGGAGGCCCATGTTGAACTTGTTCAATCAGTTTCTGGAACTCAACATTGTACCGGATGATTGGAGCCGGGGGGGAGTTTTTCCCTTTTAAAACCCGGGGAAGCCCGGGTTCGACCACAACCCCGACCCCCCCACCACACCCCCCCCCCCCGCGGGGTTTTTTTCTTTTTTTGAAAATTTGTGGGGAAAATTATTCTTTTCTTGTGGGGAAAAGGGGGGGGAGGAACAACCTCTTTTTTAATATTCATTTTGTTTTTGTTGGGGGAAGGGAAAGAAACGCTCTTTTCGGTTGGCTTTCCCCTAAAATTCGGTTGGCTTTAATTGAAAAAAGCAAAATGGCTTTGTTCGATCGATTAAATGGACTGTAATTATTTCTTCATTTTTTGAGATTCACTCAAGACAAAAACACGTCGTGCTTTCTGTAGCGTCGAATAATACTTTCTTTTTTATTTCAAGGTTTTTGTATACAGAAGGTGCAGACAAATAAAGAGGTTTATAAAAGAGAGTTGGGAAAATATCCACAAGGTTCGGCAAACATCATCCCCGCGTTGAAATGATCTATTTCAATCATCCGAATTTACTACTACGTCTAGTGGAAGAAGAGATATTTCCGTCACACCTCGCTTGCATATGCCCTTGGCGGTGCGCAGAGTTACAACCCTGGTGATATTATCGTCGCCTGGGTGGATCTTGATAATTCTACCGAGTTCCCAGTGCATCGGCGGATTATTAGCGTCATTGATGAGCACCAGAGCACCTGGTTGGATCTTGGTGATCTTGAACCACTTCTGGTGGTTCTGCATTTCTGGCAGGTACTCTGAAATCCACCGCTTCCAAAAATGCTGCTGCATGGCCTGTACAAGTTTCCACCGTGAAAGAGTCGACAGTTTCAGATTGGTATACGACGGCTCACGAATCGATTGCATCTGACGTCCTACAAGAAAGTGAGCAGGAGTTATGGCGGTAAAGTCATTTGGGTCATCCGAACACGGTGTTAATGGTCGCGAGTTGAGTACCGCTTCGATCTGTACCAGTACAGTCGACAGCTCCTCGAAAGTTAGCTTCTGATTACCAACAACCCTCTTCAAATGGTGTTTGACCGATTTTACACCGGCCTCCCAAATTCCACCGAAGTGTGGACTTCTCGGTGGAATGAAACTCCAGGTAATTGCACGGCCTCCACAAAACTCAGTAAGCTGCTTGATATGGTGCTCTTCAGCAAACAAATTGCTCAACTGTTCCAGCTCGGATTCTGCGCCAATAAAATTTGTCGCATTATCCGAGTAAATCTTGCTGACCGGTCCTCGTCGTCCCGTAAATCGTCTCAAAGCAGCTAGAAAGGCATCAGTCGTTAAGCTGGACACAAGCTCAAGATGAATGGCACGTGTGCTAAGGCAAACAAAGAGGCAGATGTATCCTTTCGTGATCATTGGCTTGCGTGCTTGGGTAAGAGATTTTATCAAAAATGGTCCCGCAAAATCAACACCAGAGTGAGAGAAAGCGGGAGCAGGTTGCACTCGGTAGGATGGGAGGTCACCCATCAACTGCATTGTCTTCATTGGATTTGCTCGGAAGCATGGTATACATTGTCGAATCACCTTTCGGATGGTATTCTTCACATGGAGAGGCCAAAACCGTTGGCGTACAATTGCAAGAAGGGCTTTCTGTCCCGCGTGAAGGTTACTCAGATGCTCGTGACGAATCAGTGCTTCGGTCAGGGGGTGTTTTGCTGGTAATAGCATTTGGTGGCGACTATCGTATGGCACGAAAGCCCGTTTGATTCGTCCTCCGACTCGGAGAACGCCGTCTTCTGAATCAATGAATGGGTTGAGGTTTCGTAGACGATGCTTAGCATCATTTCCTTCCTTGAGCG
This sequence comes from Aedes koreicus, assembly GCA_024533555.2. Classification (NCBI taxonomy): domain Eukaryota; kingdom Metazoa; phylum Arthropoda; class Insecta; order Diptera; family Culicidae; genus Aedes; species Aedes koreicus. Next base: position 54,385 of record JAHHFK020006095.1, read on the forward strand.
CCAGCAATTCCGGTTGGAAAGCTTCTCGTTGGACCAAACGTACAATTAGCTTTAAAGCCTGATCCCTTTCTTGAACAGTAAGCAACCCTTTCGTCAGCATCTTCTTCTTCGAGATAATATAGAAGGCAAATCGAACCACATATCCCATGATGCGTTGAAGCTTCTCGAAATTCGAAATCATCTCAAAAATCGGCAGCCTCTTCACGGAAGCTGTCACAGCCAAACAGGTACTCGGTCGCATCTCGGGAAGTTCGCTTTCAGGTACGGGTGGTGGCTCTTCAATAAGTATTACGGGTTGTTGCAGTATTGCGGGCCCATTCCACCATAAGCTACGATGAATTAAATTCTTCGGTCGTTCGCCTCGCGAAACGAGGTCGGCAGGGTTATCATTCGTCGAAATATATCGCCAATTGAATTGATTCGTAAGTTGCTGTATCTCAACAACCCTATTCGCTACAAACTGCTGAAGAACAGCTGGGGACCTTTGAATCCAGCTCAACACGATCGTCGAATCACTCCACAGCGTTACAGAAGTAAACTGTAATTCCATGGCAGCAATTGTTTTGCCTGCCATACGAGACAGAAGCAAAGCGGCGAGGAGTTCCGCTCTTGGAGTAGTAATGGCCTTATTCTTACCAGATTTCTTCGGGAGAATTCGAGATTTGCTACACACAAGTTTCATCGTTACATAACCGTTTGATTGTACCAGCCGTGTATACAGGCACGCCCCATACGCTTCATCAGAGGCGTCACCGAAGCCATGAAGTTCAACGAGTTTCGTATCGTCATGCAGAATCCACCGTGGTAGTTGGAGATCATTCAGTTCACAAAGTTCTTCTCGAAAATTACGCCAGCATTTTGCAATGACTTCCGGTACTTCTTCATCCCAGTTGAGGTTCAGTAATCCAACTTCACGAAAAATCAATTTCGCTGTTGTAGCTACCGGTCCGCAGAGACCCAGTGGATCAAAGAACTTCGCTATTTCACTGAGTATCTTTCGACAGGTCATCGACTGGTAGTCCTCTTCAAGTGGCGGAATACTGAACGAAAAACAATCCTGGAGAGCACACCACACCACACCCAGAGTCTTCACGACTGCCCTGTCATTTGCATCCTCCAAATCGAATGTAGTACTCCAGAGGTTCTTCGGGATCTCTTCCAGGATTCCTGGTTCATTAGAGCACCACTTATGCGCATCAAAACCACCACTTCGAAGCAACTCCAGCAGTTCTTGGCACAATCGTTTGGCTTCCTCAATCGTATTCGCTCCACCAAGAGCATCATCCATGTAGAAGGATTTCTTCAGTGCTGCGGCTGCCAAAGGAAACTGTTCCTTGCCGTCATCAGCTAGTTGCAAGAGTGCCATCGTTGCGAGGAACGGTGACGAAGCCATCCCGTACGTTACCGTGAGCAATTCGAATACCTTTAGCAGCTGTGTGGAGTCATCTCTCCAGAGTATGCGCTGGAATGGTGTATCATCCCCGTGCACCAATACTTGACGAAACATCTTCAGTATGTCAACAATGAAAACGAATCGATAACAGCGGAAGTTCAGTAGAATCGACACCAAATCCCTTTGGACAATTGGCCCAACCTTCAACGTTTCGTTGATTGAAACTCCGGTCGTCGATTTCGCGGAGCCGTCAAAGACCACTCTCAATTTCGTTGTGGTACTACCTGGCCGAAGAACACAATGATGTGGCAAATAATAAGCAGACCCTGGCTTCTCGCTAGGGCTTATTTTAACTTCTTTCATATGTCCGAGTCGTTCATACTCATGGATAAAAGCTTCATATTCGGCCTTCAGGTCGGGCCTCTGGTCTAGACGTCGTTCCAGACTTAGGAATCGTTTTGTTACCATCTGGAGTGTATCTCCCAGTTCACTCTTTCGTTCATTGAATGGAAGTCGCACTACAAATCTTCCATCCTGCAAGCGTTTAAAGGTGCTGTGAAAGTGCTGAATGCAGTTGTTGTTAGTGGTCTGTGAAACTCCTTTCAAGTCTTCAGCTCCTTCGATCTCCCAGAACCGTTTCAGTAAGTCACCCAAATCGTCGACGGTGGTGCAGAACGTACGGGCAATGACGGGTGTTAGTTCCGCAATCATTCCTCCAATCACCCATCCGAGTTCAGTTTCTCTGAGTGAAGGAAGGTTCTCAGCAAGGGTGATACGATCAGCCTTAATTAAATCCCAGAAAATATCTGCTCCTAGAAGCATATCAACCCTACCTCGTTGATTGAAGGTAGGGTCAGCGAGTTCGACGTGGGTTGGCAGATTCCAGTTCGTTATGTCAATCGACTTCACCGGCATGTCACCAGTGATCTTCGGGGCAATCAGCAGTTCAAGTTCGGCCGAAAAGTTCGACACGCGAGACTTAACTATCGTCCGCACTACGTGACGGATTCGTGTGGTACCCCCATTCAGACCACTAACTTGATAGTCAGCACGGTGTTTCGTGAGCGCCAACTGGGTAGCGAGTCGTTCCGTTATAAAATGATTCTGGGAGCATGAATCGATCAGTGTTCTGCAAGGATGAGGGACACTACCACAACCGTTAACCAGCACTACAGCAGTCGTGAGAAGGGTTTGCTTCTGACGTTGGTCAGTTGACATGCACAAAGCCACACCTTGGCTCTTGCGTGCCGTTTCAGCGGACGCGACGCTGCTCGTTGTCGATTCATCTTTGGAGCACCCTTCTTCCGCTTGCTTCGATGCTACCGGTGGTGTCACAATGCTTTCTTCTTTCTTGGTGTCTTCCTGATGCATCAACGTATGGTGCTTCTTACCGCATTTGCGGCAGGAGCTCGAAGAGGAGCATTCAGTAGTTCGATGCCCTTTCGCCAAGCAGTTGAAACACGAACCTGTTCTGCGCAGCAGGCTATATTTTTCGCTCACACTTTTTTTCTTGAAATTTTCGCATTTATAGAGTTCATGGTTATTGCTGCACATTGCACACTTTTGTTCGTTTGAAATCACTAGTGTCTTCGATTTTGTCATCGGTCGAACCGGTTTCGTAATTTCGATTCTTGCAGTGTTCGATTCTACTTTTTCCATTACTCGGCAACGCAGCTTCAGGAATTCGATGGTCTCGACATACGATGGTAGCACCCCCGGTCCCTGCTTCGATTCCCACACCTTGCGTGTATCTCTATCCATCTTTGATGAAAGTTGATTTATCAACATCTGCTCTCCCAAGCCATTCACAGCGAGTTCCAGGTTTTCCAAGGCCTGGACGTTCTTGACGCAAACATCAACCAACTTCCGAAGCTCAGTCGAGCTATCATTCGAGATTTTCGGCAGAGCAAAGATGGCTTCGATGTGCTTATCGATTATAAGGCGCTTGTCTTCAAATCGGTCGGAAAGAATCGCCCAAGCTGCCTCGTAATCGCCGTTGTTGATGATATCTTGGTCAATAATTCCTGCTGCCTTCCCAACCAGGGCGTTACGAAGGTGGTACAGCTTGATCGCGGGTGATTCCGTAGCGTATCGCGCCATCACGTTCCTGAACATGGACTTGAACGAATACCAAGTCTCGTAGGTCCCGTCAAAGGTAGGCAGGGGGACGCTTAGCGGAGGGATAAACTGCTGCGGCATAAGAGCAGAAGACGTCGATGCAACTGCTAAGGGAACCGGAGGTGCTGGCTCCAGTTTCGGCATGGCTGCTTCTAGCAGCACACTCAATTGAATCGAGAGCTCATTATAAAGAGTCTCGAATACCACATATCGTTCTTCTTGTTCACGTCGTCGTTCGTCAGAGAGAGGAAGGGCATACATTTGGTTTTGAAACGCATTATATTCACTGTAACAGTTCTCTACAGTCTTTGTGTGCAGTTTCAGAAAGTGCACATTTCTGAGGTTAGGATTTGGAGCAGCATCACTAGGCGCAATTGCATTCTTTACTCTTGTCAATTTGCCCTTAACCGCCCCTCTCTGATGAACGAGAGCCTTAAATGTTTCTTCCATCACTCGCGATTCTTCTTTCTTCCTCTGCACAGAAAGTTGTGGATTCGATTTTATTCGATCTTTCAGGCGTTCTGAACATGTCCATTCATGTCCGTTCTTCAGAGTGCGCACGCCACAAATTCGTCGGTAGCATACACACACACTCGACCGAAACCAAGCTTCGACCGAATGTTCCAGAAGAATCGAGTTTTCCTGATAGAAAACCCGTCAATTTTCGTTTTTTATCGCTTCGCGGACGTATCCGGCTCGAAGGACCAATTAGATGTTCGATCGATTAAATGGACTGTAATTATTTCTTCATTTTTTGAGATTCACTTAAGACAAAAACACGTCGTGCTTTCTGTAGCGTCGAATAATTCTTTCTTTTTTATTTCAAGGTTTTTGTATACAGAAGGTGCAGACAAATAAAGAGGTTTATAAAAGAGAGTTGGGAAAGGTTCGGCAAACAGGAGATTTGCCTAGTGCTAGGTATACTGCAGAGGGGCTCTCCTGCGGTGGGGGGGGAGACGGCGGTTCTTTTTTCTTTAATAAAAGGCGGGGGGAAAAAAAACTAAAGGTAACATTTGTTTGTTTGTTTGTGTTTACAACAAAGGCAATTTTTTTTGGTTTGGTTTATCGGTTACGAACGGCGGGGTTTAAAGAAGTTTTTATCGGGTTGTCGGGCGTGGGGGGGGGTGTGTAAGATGGCAATGCGACAAATTTTACAGGAGCGGGGGAGCGTAAGGAACTTTTTATTTTTTTTTTTTTTTTGTTTTTTTCTTCGTTTTTTCGGTGGGATTCTTGGTTAGTATTGGTGGAAAATAATTGTTCATGTTGTTTAGACGTTTTTTTTATTTCTTTCATTTTTTTCACTGTGTTTTTTTTTAATTTCATTTACAAAAAATATAAAAAAATAAATAATAATTAATATATTTTTTGGTTTATTTTTTGTTTCTTTGTTTTAATTTGTTTTTCTTTATCTTTTTTTCCAACACATTGATTCTTTTCTTGCTTTTTTTCCTTTCTGTTTCTTTGTGTTTTTATGTGTGTATATCAATAAATAAGACAAATATAAATATTTTTATATTTTTTATTATTTTATTTTTATTTTCTGTTTATTTATTATTTATACAGGTGTAGAGTTGTTATAAGTCAGAAAAGAAACATTCATTACTTTTGCCTAATCGCTGTACTTTCTGCTAATAATACTTAAACACAAATTCACCAAAAACTAAAAAATAAATCACTAGAAATTTGTTATGCCTATTTAAAAGTTAAATGAGTTTCATGTGCAGTGCCTATCTGAACAGGATAGGGTCAAACAAATGAACCATTTAGTCGACCATCTGCCAACACTCACCAACAGGTGGCGAGTGTCATCAATTTTTTTTTTAGAGCTGGTAGTAAACTATTTGAAAATGTACAGGATTTTCAGAATTTACAACGTTTCCGAATCGAACAAAATAAAGATATTGAAACTTGCAATTTAAAATTGTTGCGAATATCCTCGTCGAGTTCTTCCGCCTGGAAAAGTTAGTGTTGTTTTCTGCTCTTTCCTACATAGGACAAAACAATTTTACTACCACTGGAGGGCGACATCTGCTGGCAGACTGTTACAAACAAGATGTTAACGTAATGGTTGATTGATGATAAATTAAAATCGTCTATTAAATGCCATTGATATTTCTTGTATTATTTCACTTAATTAATTAATTACTTTTAACATGCTTGCGTGTGTAAGTCTAATATGGTCGAGTGGTATAGCGTGTAGAACGAGTGAATTTGTACAAGAGTACATTTAAAAAATATATTAAAACCTATTGCGACTGAAACCTCTGAAAATGTTTAACACTAGAAACTATAGTTAGATTTGTGGTCATAACTTAATGAAACCTTAAGAAAGCAGAAAAGCCGCGTTTAATACTTTTGATCTCATCGAACAAAAACAAAACAAATAAAGAAAAACTAAACTTATAACTTCTTACTTGGCATTACAATTCGCTTATTGCCTGCTGTCAACTTAGTAGTCGATGCCAGTACCGTTTCTGCATCAGAATGTTTGAGTGGCAAGTTCCAATCATTCCTTATGTCCAGGGAGTCGAAACATTTGATTCTTGTTTAGTATTAAACTTCGAAACAATCTTAATGAGCTCTGTTTTTTGGTTGAATAATATGTTGATAAAAGATCTAAAATGTTCTTGAAAATCATCGCCTTTTCAATGATGCCAAACTCAAAAACTGTGATGGTTTTTAGCTTCCCTAAGCGAGTCCAAGTCCAAGTCGTTCGATAAATTCTATTCAAAACTTAAGTATATAATTCACTTTAGAATAGTAAAATACCTTTCGTTCAAAAGAAATAAAATCAGCACTTCTTTTTTCGGCCTTTGGACATGTTCTGGCAAATCAACCGAAGGAAGCGAAATATTACCAGGCATCTTCTGTGTGCTGCAAGAACTGCAGCATGAAGGGTACTGATATTTAGGGTTATTCCGAGAGTCGAAGTGACGTTTGTCACTTGGTGAAGTGAGAAAAGTCACCTGCAGTGACGTGACTCTTCCGGGTAAATCAAGTGGAGACGTCACTCCAGGTGACTTTTCTCGCTTCACCAAGTGCCAAACGTTACTTCGACTCTCAGAATAACCCTCATTATACTCTGTTTGGTGAGACGTTTCTAATAACCCTCCCTGTTCTTCGGCTTGCTTTGATATCGTCATATCAGGTTAGTTCAGTCGTAAGCAGACGATGAAATCATGAAAGTTCTAAAAACAACCAAGATTTACTCGTTTGAGGCCTACTCGTTTTCCGGTAGCTCATTCTAGAGGCTGAATTTCAAAATAAGGCGTATGATGAATTCGTAGTGCTTGGTTTTCCTATAATTTTGTCTAACAGTTTATTGTTATATGCTACACTCGTTTATGGGGCAATGTAACTGATGCTGCTCTCACATCGTAGATATCAGACTTCAAACATTAAACAAAACATGCGCTAAAAGTTGTTCATATTCTGAAAGTTAGCTTCTAAAATGAGTAATCGGCAAAACAGTAATACTCATACTAAAAGAATCGTCCCATCCTTGAATATAAGTGATAAAATTCCGAAAAATTACAATACAGCAACTGTTCGCTAACTGGGCTATTAGGGAAGGTCCATTTATTACGTCACGCAGTAAGAGGGAGGAGTGGTTTGGGAAAACGTGACAATCCATACAAAAAAATTTGAAGGTCCATACAAAAAACGTGACGGGGGGTCACTTTTTGCGTGACATAATTAATGGACGTTCCCTTAGGCTTAGTGCCGTTCAACGCACGCACACAACCGCGCCATTTAGATCAAAGGAGTGCAAGTAAGAAGGAAAATCATTTGGAAGAAAACAAACCATCGTTCCTCTGCATGTGCCAGAAAGGGAAACGTGATTAAACGCCAAAAAGTTTATGTCGTTTTCGGTTTTAAACCTGGGTCAGGTCTGACTCTGACTCGCAATAGCCGAACAAAAACCACAAAAACGGATCCAGAGTCGAGTCAGTATGATGGTATTAGTGCAAAACATAAACATAAACAAACATAAACATTTTATTTTGACAGTTATGTTTGTGTGTGTTGGTGAACCCAGGTTGGACCTTGAAAAAACATGAGAGCGAACCTCATCGATGTTGGGTCGGATCCAGAGCGGATCCAGGTCCGACCCGATTGAATAAAAAAACGTTTTGACAGCTGTTAGGGCGGACCTAGGGCGAACCCAGTTCCGCACTGGCAATAACCGAAAACGGCCTTAATGTGCACAGCCTAGTTAGCGGATGCTGCTCGCTAACTGGGCTGACATTTCAAATGTAAATAAATTTCGAGGGGGCTTTCGATCAGATTTCGGTTGGGATATTTCATTGCACAATACATAAATTCAATAATGTTTTCATGCTTTCTACGTTATTTCGATGTAGCTTATTGTGCACCCCATTGTGCAAAATATTTGACTCAGTTTGTATGGACTTACGACTCAATTTCGTACAATTTAACAATTTTTCACTCCTCCACGAACCTTATCTGCCTTTTACATACCCCTTGCTGATTTTGACAACAAAATGTCAAATGCTGATTTTTGAAGTTCATTTCAGCCCAGTTAAACAGCACCCAGCTAGCGAACAGTTGCTGTATCAGTGCAAATATTATAAGAACCATTATCTCAACTTAAGCTACGTTAAACCCCGTGTCCAGCGGAAGGGGTGAATTATGAACAATATTTCCGCTGAGGAAGTTTCCCAACTTGTCTAGTCAACGAACATTTCTTTGAGATCGTGCTCGTACATCGCAATCAGAAGCATGATTCCGAAGCCGGCACTCATGCCGAAGAACTGCAACAGGAACTCGGATGTTTTACAGCGATCTTCCGCGCCATGAGCGGATGTCAGCTCGGGAACCTAGAGAAGAAAACAAAACATGTTATTCCTCTTATGCGAGTAAAAATAATAAATGCAACACCTACCATATCAACCAGTGCAATGTATAGGAACAGTCCGGCGGCAACTGAGAAGATCCACCCGGAGGCCTCCGGTTGATGTCCAATCACGATTCCGATCAGCACTCCGATGAAGCTGAGAATGGACGACAACAGATTGTAGTAGACGGCATCCCGGGCGGACATTCCGGCCTTCAGCAGTACCGCAAAGTCACCAAGCTCGTGCGGCAGTTCGTGGCAGAACACGGCTATTGCGGTGGAAAACCCGCCGGCAATGTTGTTGGCGAACGCAGCTCCGATGGTCAGGCCGTCGGTAAAATTATGCAATCCATCGCCCATGATAACCATCCAGGCCACCGCCGATAGGGACCCTGGCGGCGAATGTACGTGCCCATGCATGTGTGTGTGTCCGTGGTGTTTGGTTTCGTGCTCCCGTAGGATGATCGAGTAGCTCTCGGTCTGCATCTTGGGCTTGGTATGTTCGCTTTCGATTGATGCATCGTCCAGATTGGTCGAAACGGTGTTATTGTCCTGATTGGCCACGTCATCCTTTGAGCTTTTGTGGTGTAGCCCAACCAAATCACTCGCTTGATCAACGTGTTCGCCACCATGATTGTTGGCACATTTGGCCGATGCATTGTTGTGGTTATTGTGAAGGTGGTTCTCCATGTGGTTGTGCTCGTGATGGTCGTCCTTGGTCTCCATCGCAATCTCGTCATAGCAATACGGATAGGAACTGTATTTGTGCTTGCACTGTTTCTCGCCACTGCCAACATTGTGCAACGAAGTCGCTTCGGGTTCACGCATCACCCGCACCCGCGAGGAAGGCTTATCTTTCTTTTCCTGGTGTTTGTACCACTCGGCAACGACCGTTAGGAATCGTTCCATAAAATAGAAGAACACAATGCCACCGACGGCGGCCAGGCCTTTGTACATCATTTCGTCATGGGGGTTGTCCATCGTTGTACTCATCATTGCATGCGGAAGCAGATGAAGTAGAGCATCTCCGCACAGTGTGCCCACTGCCAGTGCTACCAGGAACTGTAGTGCATGCTGATAGAAATGTTTATCCATACAAGGAATCACAGCCACTCCCAATAAACCACATAAACTAACACCCAAAATCGTCAGCGTCGAATAGACCCACACTGATAGTTCTATCGTTTCGTCACCGGAGATTCCGATGTCTTGCAACGAAGGAGATGACCCGCTTCCAGCGACCAGAGCGGCCAGCTCTGGAACTACGCTTGGATCGATACAGCCGGCCCGCTGCCGTGACGTCTTTGAAGTTAGCTGTGCCAACAGAATCGGACATATGTTCAACAGATCATCCCGATCCAGCCGGATTGATGCTTTCAGTCGATCTAGTTCGCTCGTAACGCTAATGTTGGATTTGCTAGGAATCCTATCACTAGAACTAATGCTATTACTACTGCTACTGCTGCTGTTGTTATTGCTATCACTAGTAGCATTGACTTTATCACTACTGCTCCCGTGAGCTGCGCTACTGTTGGTATTCTGAGAGACAAGTGCTGCAGACCCCAACGCAGCCACCGCAACAGGTTTGGACATCGCTATCCGCTTAACAAAGTCAACGCTGTTGATGCACTGAAAGAGGAAAAACACAGTCAGTAACCAACGGATCATAAAAAACCGAATCCAATCTTACCGCTCCTTCACTGTCCGCGTCATGATCGTGGTTTGAAGCTGTTACAAGACTACTGCTAACGGGCATGTGTTCCGTCACCAGTCGGTACATGTTCAATCGTTTCATCATGTTCTCTAATCCGGTGACGTCCATGGTCATGGATGTCGGATCCCCAAACTCTTTGAAAACTGCCACCATAAACACGTCGAGCTTCTCCCGTACCGCTGCTCGAATGTCCTCCTCTTCGTCATGATCGTGATCTTCGTGGTGGTGATGGTGATCATGACCATGGGTATGTCGTTTTACCAGGTGATGGATCTCGGTGATAGTCGGCAATCGTAGGCCCAGGTCGGCATCATCGTGTTGCTTGCACGGAAGATGATCGGCACAGAGTAGGCACACGACACATACTGCCATGATGTGTCGTGCCATCCTGCTACCTTCGGATCGAGCCAGACTGACTGCGGGCGATCGAATTGGAAGCTATCTACGGTGGTTCGATAAATGCTGGTGCGAATGGGGCCAATTTATAAGGTTCAGCGACTCCTTCCTACTCTCTATCCTCCCGCAGAGTGGGTTGGTGTTTCCATTGAGCTTCGGCAGATGGATCGAATGGGATGGTTGATTTTATCTGGAAGGGAGGATGTATCGAAATGAGTATTTTTTTTTTATCTTGGAATAAAATGGAGGAAGCTAATTTAAAGACGCGTCTTTAATAACAATCTGTGCAAGCCGCCTCACTTGATAACCCTTTCTCGTTTTGAATTATGAAACACGGTATTGCATCTACTATGGCTAATCAAGTTCAACATTGTTGCAAAACACACACAAAGCCATCAATCAATAGCCGACTACGATCGATGATTACAATCTTCAAATGTAGGTCTTTGGAACTGACTGCTGAACGTCACCCTCGTCATCCAACTGCCCTAGTTGATTATTCTGATCACACGATCCGTCAACCATACGCGTAACGTAATATTTTCGACTCAGTTCCATCGCAATAAACACCGCTGCACGTGCCGTACACCTTGCGCGGGGTTTTCGCTTTCCGATGGAAGGATCCATTCGGCAAGTGGTTGGTGTCTATCGATTAGCGCGAGCAAACTCCAACGCAATAAATTCGCGCCTTTCAGATGCTCACGAACGCTCGTTTTCGATTGTTGTAAGCTTTCCAGTATACCTTATACATCGTCGTGACTCGGGCAAGTTTGTTTACCGACCTTGACATTGTCGGATCGGGTTCAACCCCGCACGACAACGGCAAGGAGAAATTTAAAATTAAACACCCTCAACACACCATCTATGGGTAAGTAGGTGTATCGAACTCGCGAGCAAAGCTCCTATCGGCACGCAATCGCATAATTTCGTTGTTTGATCAAATAATAGTGATTTTGCGAGCGGGGAATTCGCTTGTATCTAGTTATACTTCTTGTGAGGAAGGGGTCAGAGTCTGCCGAGAAGGTTGCTCTTCGATTCGGTATGTAAATGGTTGGTTCAACGAATATGCCAAGTCCTTTATGGCGGGGGAGTTATGACTTATGACAATAGAGCTATGTTTACGGTCGATGCTTTATCCTGACATTGGAGAAAACGAACTGCCATCATTCAATGCCAGTCATGTTCGTTCGAATTCGTGATACGATAGGAATATGTTAAATCAATGTTGACGATTTAGCTCATAGCTCCCATCACTTCAGAGTAGTTCATCAATACTTGGCATCGGACAATCGAAAAAGAAATTACAACCCACTCACTCAACAACGGGCGACGACAACAACAAACTAGGTGTCAACAACACCTGTTGTATGTAGCATGCATGCACTGTATCATATCATAGTAGGTTATGGGGACAATTCCTCATATCTACATGCGTTGAAATACCGGTCGAACAACCTAATACACACCCACCGTTTGGCAGCAATTATTTTCTGTCCCCGGATAAGGCGTTACCAAACAAATAAAAGTCAAGAATTGGATTTATATGAGGTGTTTTGTGTTGCAAAGTAGGTACCTACATTAGTACCACGTGCGACACCGCGTCTGCTGCGGTAGACCGGACGGAACTCAATTAGGCTAGTAAAATGACGATCACGAGGGAAGTCATGTCGGTGAACAAAACCTTTTTTGACATTTCGGAAAGATGCAAAACCAGAATATGGCCTGTCAATAAAGCGAGTATCACGTCAACATACTCGCTTTATTGCTTTCGCGAGAAATCACTGGGATGTTGGATAAAAGAATTTGGTTGACAGTAGGGTTCATTTTGGTGAGCGATACGCTGAATTCATGTTTCTCTTTGTTTTCAGATTATTTTCCATTTAGGGAGTTTAAGGAGTTGAAGGACGTTTTCAGGGATTTTAAGGAGATGCACAAAAATATATTTAAATAATAATGCTGAATGGAGTATATTTGTAGCATAATCGACCTGATAATATTAGCTACAAGTTACAAGTTACAAGTCCTAAATTTACAAGTACTAATATTTTGCGTAGCATAATACCTCCCAATTTCACTAATAATACAAGCACTTGTATTATTAGTAACGCATGAACTACAAGTGAATAGATTCATTCATCTGTCAAAAATCGAAGAAAATTTACCGCGAAACGTTATTGTTATTGTTTATATTCTGCACGTTGCAGCGCTGAAAGTTTGTACAATGTCTGCTAAAAAGGGCAATAAACGTGAGGAGCAGCGGAAAATAAAACTTTGCGTTTTAGATAGCATTCGAGAACAAAAAGATGTGCTGTTTGGACCATTTTCAGCAACGCCAACGAAGGAAAAGCGTAACAAAGCGTGGACGAGTATTGGTGAATATGCTAAATCTATCGGTGCTTTGCCCAATGGCAAAGACTCTTTGTACGTCCGGGATGTTTGGTGGCCAAATGTCCGAAAAATGTCGATGGTGTGTATTAAATTTGATTGACTATAAAATAATCATAACCGATGTCTCAAATTTAGGAAAAAACGGGATAATTCCAGAAGAACAGGTACTGGTGGAGGACCTGAGGCTAGGACGAACGATGTTGATATCCTTGTTTACGACATACTCGGCAAAGAATCGCCTGTGTTGGAGGGATTAGCAATTCCGGAAAGTTTGGAGGAATCAGCGAAGGAGGAATTTTATCAACAAGTCATCCAGCCTAGTACGTCAAAAGCCTCGAAAGAAGTTCCTGAATCTCACACTGACGATAAGGTTCACCGACCTAGCTCTAAGAAAAGAAAGCGCAATGTTTCAGAAGTATCAGCTACCAATGGTCTATCAGAAAATGCGGATCTAATCAGTTTGAAATTGCAGCTGACAATAGACATTCTTGAGAAAGACCGAGAGTTGAAAGCACTCGAAGTAGAGAAAATGTCAAAGGAAAGTTATTTATTGAGCTTAAAAATTTATAATTTTGAGCTCAAGCATGGTTTGCCAAGATCAAAGTTTACAGAGAACTTGGGAATCCGAGAAGCAAGCGAGATGAATTTGGATGAACCTACTGATGTTGAGTATCTCTTACCAAATAATGGTCAAAGTGACGAAGAGTTTGATGACATTTAGTTTGTTCTATTTATAATCCAGTTTTTCCTAAATAAATACTGCCTTAAGCGTAAGAAAAAAATTGGAGCGGGAATAGATAATAAAAAAAAAGATTAAAAAATAGTGCACAAAATTGTCAAGTCCATGTATTTTTCAAATTTTGATATCGATTATTACATATATTATTATTATAAGAAACTCTAAAGGTTTTGTTTAGCACATTGATTGAATAATTTGTATTTGTCGTCTTTGAGCATTAACATCTGTGTTAACTTCATTCAATCCAGAATCAATCTCCTCATTATGAAAAGGAATATTTTCTAAGTCGATTTCATCCTCTTCATTTTGCCGCGCTATGTTGCACAATGTCACTTAAATATTTGACCTGCAAAATGAGGATTTACTCTAAGATGGTAGAGGCACGGAAACTTTTCTTTTAATAGTCCCAGTGCCCGCTCAACTGTTTGTCTTGTTGATTTCAGTCTGCTGTTATAATTACGCTCAGCATCATTTGTTGGATCGTTGTGCAGTGGTTTCATTAACCAAACTTTTAATGGATATGCCGAATCTCCTAATATGACTCCATTTGGGAAAAATATTGCTTTCCTCCATACGCCGAAATAAACTGCTTCTACGTAACACTCTAGCGGCATGCACACTTCCAGGCCAATTAGCACTGACGTAAAAGAACTCCAAATTTGGTGCACAAACCACCATGCAATTAATGGAGTGAGAACCCTTCCTATCAACGAACTTCATTTATTGTAGGTGCATCGATTGGAATCAAGGATCCATCTATTACTCCTATCACGCTGGGGAACCTAGCCATTCTGTAAAATGGTTCCACTACACCTGAAGTGTTGGACGGCCAACAAACTGTGCTCTGGAATAATCTTCTGTTGATTGCAGAAACCACGCGTTGTATTGTCCATCCTACAGTTGATTTGTGAATTCCATGAGTAAGTCCGGTACCGTGATACTGGTTTCTTTGACCCAGCCAGTGCAATGTAACACACAATTGTTGGAAAGGCTGCAGGGCTCCTCCACGATTAGTAAGCTGAATATCAGGGCCGATTACTCGAAGTATTTGCTCCACTTTTGCAGGTGTCATCCGGAAATACTCGTAAAAATCAGCTGCATATTGGAAACTGAAATTTATTCGTGGAGCGTAATATATCACCCTACGACACCTCCGTGTTTCCCTCGAACTACTTTCTTCATCGTCTGAGTCACTTAGAATGTTGAAACGGTACATTGCTGCTTTACAAATAACAAATTGAAAACAAATCCGAACTTGTAAATTATGTTACAAGAAGTTCTCCACTTGTAGAAAAAGTACAAATGAAAGCTAATAATTTGTTGTCATATTTTGTTTATGCAACGAACGCTTGTAAATTCTACTAATAATATAAGTTCAATAAGCTTGTAATATTAGACTTGTAGTTTTGTACTTGTAGAATTTTTATGCAACAGAAATACACAAGTTACAAGTTACAAGACTAATATTATTAGTAAGATTTTGATTATGCTACAGGGCCCAGGTTGACTCAAATTGTGACCAAATAGGCAGACCCCTTGGCTTACCCACAATAGGATATTTTAGGAGTATGTGGATTATGACGTTTTTCGATGAAAAATATAATAATATACCCGCATTCGGTTTATTTTTTAATTCTGACAAGTGCAAATATTGAAAAAAAAAACAATTCCAAGATATTATGTTATAATAATGATTGCTAGACGACACCATTCTTTTTCACCATGAAACACGCTACAAAAAATAACAGACTACCTAAACTAACGAACGAACCATTGATTTCAAACATCAAAAACGTCAAAAAAGCTATGCACGCTCGTTCAGATCTACTCTAAATAGAGTAACTTTGACTCAGTTTAGAACTAATCCTATAGATATATATTAATATAATTAATAGAATATCGATACTTATATGGATTTCACTGTCACTGTCCGAATTCAAGTGTTCGGAATGTGGACGTTTGTATGACCGCTTCAAATCTTTAAAGCGGCATATTGTAACGTGCCATCCATTAGATAAGGACGAGAAACAAGAGATGCAACTAACGAGGTGATTTTTTAAAAATATTAATTAACAACTACAATGTTAACCACACGTGAACATGTTTATTAGTAGAGAACAATAAATGGAGGTTTTTGATTTAAATCAATTTGTTTATTTTTTAAATTAGAGAAATAAAAACAATCCGTTAATCAAAAATGAGTAACGCTAAAGCCACTCTATTTAGGGCAGTTCGACTAAAACAAAACTGAGTCGTTTTCTACTCAGTTTTGAGAAAATACAAACAAGCGTGACTGAGTAATTTTACCTTAAATTGGGAGGGGGCCCAATTTAAAAAAAAAAAGAAACACCTAATAATTCTAATAAGGGGGGGCCCTTACTAAAACCCCTAAAATTACCCCGGTTTGGAGAAAAACAAAACGCGGGGGAACCCCGACACGGCGTGTGCACTTGGAAAAAACTGTGAGAAAAAAAAAAAAATATAAAATATTTTTTTTTAAAAAAAAAAAAAAAAAAAAATAAAAAATTAGAGGTGGGTTATATCAGGGATATAACCGCGAGGTTCACGTAGGACCGCGTTGGTGTATAGTAATAATGGTATCATCTAATTTATACATATCATAACACATATGGTTGGTTAATATTAAAATGTTTTTATTATTTTGCTTTGACCCGTCCCTTCTTATGAAATTTTCTACATACTGAGCCATTGCTTACGTTTTTCAGTTCGGGTTTAATGAAAAATCTCTGTCGAATTTACCACTCTCGACTGAATGCCTCAAACAATCCAAAATGTTCTATTTTTGATAATATTAAACACAAACTCTTTTATTGTAAAATTTAATTGGTCGTCCTGAAAAGGACAGTGGCTATGATACGCGCTAGAAATTAATTTATATATTCGGTTTATTTGGCCAGCAGGACACCATCATGTGCTGTATTCAATACAGCATAGTAGTTTATTAAACTCCTCGTCGCTGTGAATGGCCGACGGCAAGATACTTGGGATGATTCTAGTAATCTATTTGGCACAAACATCGTTTTCCGCTGGAAGGTGCTCGGCTCCGGTATGGCTTCGGCAGCGGATGCCGCCCACGCGGATTATCGATTTTTACGACCCATTGCCACGGCAATAGGTCGAGCGGGGAAACTTGCAAAACTTTGCAGCGCTTCCTTCTGGCTTGTAGATGAGCAAGCGCAGGCGATAATTTGCGAGCCAGACGCGCAATCGCGAGAAAACGGACGAGATAGAAAAAAAAACGAGAAAAAATCTTCGTAACGAGAGAGCGAAAAAACACAACCGTACGTGCCGCTCAATCGAACTTGAATATCCCAATGAAATCATTTTGGTTCGAATCGTGTGCTTTATACTGGCGTTGATAGCATTGCCTCGAAAGAAGAGAGGCACAAACATGCAGTACGAAGCAAATTTCATAAGAGGGGACGGGCTTCAGTTATAAAACCAGACACCGGCAACAAAGCAAAATAAATTTGCAGCTGAGGGGTGTGGCTATGGCTGTATTAAACATGGAATGAAACCTAGTGAAATAAAAAGAAGAAGACAATTTGAACCATTTGTTACCCGTTTTTGAGGACCCGGAAAGGGAAAACCATATTTTCAACCTGTTCGTATGCAGATTTGTATGGGAGCAAAAGTAGGTCATTTTTAAGTAAAAAATTGAACTACTTATACAAATAGCACTTAATTGAAATTTTAATCCAAAACATTTGTAAGTTTTTCTGATCAAATGGTGTATAAATGAAGTCATTCTGTTCAGTCAAACGAGAGTTATTAGCGTTCAAAAACCTTTCACTTTTGCGTAACGCTCTCATTTTTCAAAATTTTGAAATGACACCCGGTATAGAAAAGAGAAACGTAGTCCTACGTTAAAAAGAATTTACGTGTTTTTGACGAGAGGTTCGTAGGTCGTCAGCAAAGATGAAAAAACCAACGATAATATAACGCGACTTAATATTATGGTACCAACAGAAATC
Source organism: Aedes koreicus (assembly GCA_024533555.2). Lineage (NCBI taxonomy): Eukaryota > Metazoa > Arthropoda > Insecta > Diptera > Culicidae > Aedes > Aedes koreicus. Next base: position 71,986 of record JAHHFK020006095.1, read on the forward strand.
GCCAGTTTTTTTCCGTAAAAATGTTGAATATCACATTCTAGGAACTGGTACAGTTCAGGCGAACGCGAACGATAGAAAACGAAGAGAATGGAGGTCGACAAAACCAGTTTCAAACAGTTTGGAGATTGCGTTTGACTGTATTTAAAACTTGGTTAAAATTGGACTCGTTTGTCAATTTATGCCAACGAGTTGTTGGTACCCATTTTTATAATAAGATTTCATTAGATACACGTCACATCCAGGCAGTAAACTTCCAGCAATCATAAAACTTCAAACCGACATTGATTTATGTTATGCCTAAGGCAAAAACCATCGGCTTGGCAGCGAATATGTGTCGTCACAGGTGGAAAAATGTACAGAAATATCACATGACATATTTTTCCATTGCCAGTTCGCTTTTGTGTGTCTATCGTATGGTCATAATGAAAAAAGTGAAATGTCACAAAAAAAAATGTTAAAATACTCTTACCGTGGCGGTTGTTGTGGCAACTTCAAAAAATTATTACAATTTAGAATGCTCTACTCAATGATCAATTCGGATAACGGCAGCAAATTAAAAAAAAAAAAAAGAGGGTATACAAATCATTACTGAGTCAGTTTTGGAGTTCTCGAGACGCCATGCCACTCCGAACTAAGATAGTTTCAGCGAGATCGATGTCTTTTCGAAGAATTTCAGAGACCATTAAAATTTGGTCAAAAAAAAAAACTCCGTAAATAAGAGACATTATAGAGACTTAAAATAGTGACCAAGTCTCTAAAAAGAGACCTGCTACCAGCCTGCTAGAGAACTGGCATCGATTTTCAAAGTTCCAGCTGAAACCTTTCATTAAAAGTGTTGAACAAGGAAGCCAGACAGTGAACGGAAAATTTGCTTTCTCCATTTTAATTTTCACATAAATTTCAAAAAGCACATTAGCTGGCGAAATTAGCTGAAATTTTAAGAGGCTATCAATGGGGTTTGGAATTATTAATTTGCTGTTTTAGTCCATTTCACCCTTTACACTGAGTTTTTGGTATGCTAAAAAAGTTTTAAAATCTGAGCCTCAGAGAAAATAAATTCGTGACAACAACAAAAAAAGTGTTTATAATCAGGTTTACAGCCCCTTCAGCATTTCAAAAGTGTGATAGTGTAACATTTAAAAAATATGCTTTAAAACTAAAATCTTATCACAAAAACTTGCTTTCATAGAAATTCAAATAACATTTATCTAAGCATCGGGTCAGCAAAGTCGGAAAATTCTACCAGCCTAAAGCTCAACACGACCGGCTACTTGCCAAAAACGTACCGGTATGTATTGTATTAATTTTCACTTTATCACAGATCGGAAACGGCCGTTGGCGGAATGGATTAATTAATAGTAAGAGACGAAGATTAACATGTTCTATCACGCAAGTCAATTTGGACGTTTTAGAAGTTTGCTCAGTACAAGATATGTTTTATTAATTTCAGGCCTTTCGGAGGTTGGTATCTTCTGAGTTGTCGTCTAGTTGGCTGAAATATTGAGCAGTTATACCTTTTAGCTTATCGAATTGAATTGCACAAATCGAACAATTACTTTCACCACGTAAATTTTCTATACATAGAATGCACTCAATTAAATAAAGCATTAAAGAGCAAGCAACGCGCTCTTTAAATAACAGCACTCATAAAAATCCATACGCTGATTTCACTTGATATTTTAGACAATTGACGACAGTGCGAGTCAGTCATCTGGTTGCACTTGGAATATAAATTGAGGATCATAAAGTTGAATCCATCAGCAACTAAAATAGTTTCAGTACTCACTCAGCATTAACCGCAGCGGCACTGCAATTGTTCCGCAAATTCGTTAACGAAATCCACTCATATGAAACTCAGAACTACACTAAAACGTGGCGTTTAGCAACCGTTCCGCTTTATACGATCCGTTTAACGAGTGGTTCTGGTTTCGTGATGTACTCATGTTTGAACAAATAAACCAATGGCAAAAAAAAACATAGACAGTGCCATTGCCGTTTCATATATACATGCTCTTCTTCAAATACATGGAAGTTATAACGAAAATTCCTTAACCATGAAAAACAACAACAGCCAAACGGGAGAAGAAGAAGAAAGCACCTAAACTCTCGCCCGTGCATCACATGTTAGGTATGGCAAACGTGGAACCTTCCTTAAGCCAGAACACCCCAGGAAGGCATTAACGTGGCGAATAAAGAATACGAGCATCATGCATTGGTATGGCGGGAAAGGGGAAAAAAAATGAATAATTATGCCCAGCTTGCAGAAACGGCCAACGACGACGACGACGCCGACGAGGGCCGCGAAATCCAAATGCGAAACGGCCGCCGTTCGTGCAAACGAATTTTATGCTTCGCAGTGCCATTTACACTCTCACTCTCCCCGCAACGGCATAAGTGTCCCATCTCGGCTGGATTTCCGAATCATTTGGGACAGTTGTGTTGCTTTGAAGGTTGTATAGGTTAGCAACCACTGGCTGTGCTTGTCTGGCCTGGTTGGTAACAAAGGGAATCTTTTTGTGGGTTATGTTTATTTTCTGCGTATCGAACTGAAGTTTCTTGGAAACATGAGCCGCACAGTGGGCGCGAGCGAATGAAAAAGGGATTCAGTTAACAGAAAGGCGCTGCGGTGGATTAGGCAAAGGCTTGGTAAGTATATAGAGTGGAGGGTTGACCAAATACTACGAAGGAGCATCAATTTACATCTAAAGAATTTATCTTATCGACAATACTGATCTTTTGAAGCACAGATTCGTTTTTGGTTCTTGAAAGTTATTCTTCTTCTTCTTATTTCTTGACATTTGGAGCTTATTATCATAATTAGTTTACTTCTCGGTCTTAACCTAAGACCCAAACTCAATGTGAACGAAAACAGAACGGCGACGGCAAGTTTGACAGTTTGACAGTAAAGTCGATGTATCTTTTCTATCCGACATGCAGGCTTAAGGGCTATTCACACTAGGCCGGACCGAGCCCCGGTCGGGTCACGGCCGAGTTATGCTACGAATTGATTGTTTGAGTGCTGTATGCGACTGTTCACATTAATCCACCGGGCCGTGGTCGTGGCCTTACCGGTGTTTGACCGGGCTGGTAAAAAACATTTCTTGGCAACGATATTTTTGACGGCTCGGTCTCAGCACGACTGGAAGCATGCGCTTTTATTTATATGTAGTTGTGAGCGCTCTGCACAACAAGCGCGAATAATGTGTTTTGTCAGAAAGTAGAAAACTAGTTTGCTGTTTCAAGCTAATTTGATTTGCACTTTAATCTCTGAATATCAAAAATCACACTAGTTTCATTTGCCCTCTATTTTCCGAGGAAAATGTTCATTTTGCAATTGAATTTACTTTTCAGATTAGAAAGCTCCTCCATCAATAGGAATAGGCGTATTTCATAATTCTGTTGTTCCTGTACTTCATAATTCTTGTTCCTATAGTACGGCTGTTTAATGTAAATAATCGTCCTTTCTGTTAGTGGTAATGAGCAAACACCTCTCAAAAAGAAACATTGTAAATGATAGACGACAGCACAAAGCTTAACGATGCAAAATGCACTCTATATTTTGATAATAGATACAAAACTTAATGATATTACAACTAAATGTTCACAGCCAAAACTGTAGGTACAAATGCAACACAATTTTGGGGGACACAATTCTAATTTTAATCAAATTACTATTTTAATAAATTATGTTGTGACTTAAATTGATAACCTAACGATCAGAAATACATGATATAGATTTAGATCATAAATGCATGATGAGGAACCTATCAACTATATTTGTTAAGATAACTTTCTAAGTGTGTTCACATTGTTCTTGCATTAGCTGTTCAGAACATGTTAAATGTTTCATGTTTTCTATACATGCGTGTCAGCCATAATGTAGAAACTAAAACCATATTTTTAACGCGCTCGACGATCCAACCCAGGACTTGACGTCTTCTTGTAATCAAGGAGAGGTAGGGTTACTGCCCCCATATTAATCTCATTGTTCCTAAATTCATCCTACGATGAATCAAACAATTAGGCAGTTGAAGGATCGTTTTCTAATAATGTTTGCTTACGTTAAATAACTACAACAAACATTACTAACTAATTCTGTCACGTGTATATCGATTTATTTCAAGTAGGATGAATTGCAAAGTGATGAGATTAATATAGGTACATCTTCCCTAATCAGTTTTAATAATAATAATATTAGTTTTCCTACTGACACGGAGGTGCTTGAGAATGGCTTAATAGTGAGTAGGGCTGACGAACTACCACTAATTTCTTCAGAATCACGTGCTACTGAGATTCTGGTATATTGCCAGAATTTTAATCGTATGAGTGGCGCATTAAAGATGAGTCAAATTCATAAAAAGGTATAAAGTTCTTCATTTTCGGTAATTTTGGGTACCGAAACTCGTTGGAATGAGAGCATTAAAGTGAAGAAATTTTTGGTAGTAATTATAATGTATTCAGAGATGACCGTGACTTAAGGCCAGTATCGACTTAAAAAGTAGAGAGGTTACGGACAATTGATCTGCATGGAACGAAATGTCACCTTCACTTACGGAATAATCGAGCGGAATTTTTTCCCGAAAGTAAAAGTGACAGCTGCCATTTGTTTGTATGCAAACCTTACAAATTCCAATTTTATTTTTCGTTCTTTTCAGGTGGATACTGCTGCAGAAATTTCTTTTCGATTCTTTACGTTTCCGTTTAAGTAAACGGAATTTAACAAGGGTTTGGGATCGAAAAAGAAATTTCATTCGAGCACGATACCGACCTTTACCGCCCAAACACAATGATAACGGAAACGGAACGGAAAAACGCAAGTTTGACAGTTGTTGCAAATGACTTCGACATGTCCAATTAAAATCAGCTTGGATTTAGCCTGGTTTCTTTCCGACAAGCAGGCTTACTCTGATCGGGCTTTGCCGTTTTCCGTTGCCGCTATCATTGTGTTTAGGCCATTACTCTTAACTCAAAGACTGTCTGGTGGAGGAGTTCTCGTTGCGATATCCTCAAAATTTAATTCTGAACTTATTGTTTCGTCCAAATGTAAGGAATTTAATCATGTATGGGTCAAAACACATATTGCAGATGAGACTCATGTTTTTGCCACAGTGTACTTTCCGCCTGATAAAGCTTGCATGGCATCATATGAAATCTTTTTTCAAACCGCTGAAGCAATCGTATCTCGTTTTCCTCCTGAATTCAAAGTTCATATATATGGTGATTTCAATCAGCGCCAATGGTTAGATTTTATCCCTGATTCTGATAATGAGAGTACTTTACTCCCGTCGTTGGTGATAACGAAAACGTGCAATTTATTTTTGAGAAAATTGCGGTTATAGGGTTCAACCAAATAAATCACGTAAAATATCATCAAAATTGTTACTTAGATTTTTTAATAACGAACATACATGAAGACTTCTGTGTCAGTGAATCTCTTTCTCCCTGATGGAAAAATGAAGCTTTTCACACTACTATAGAGTTTTCAATTTTCGTACATAATGACGTTAATCCCAACGTTTGCTATTACGAGAATACCTTCGACTTTCACAAGGCTAACTATGACAATATTAGACACAAATTGAATAATGTAAATTGGCAATCAGTTCTTAAGAATGAAGAAAATGTTGAATACGCAGTGGAGATTTTTTATAAAATCTCTTTAGAGATCATTCAGGAGGATGTTCCACGTACGAGAAGGCGACATAATTATAACTCGAAAAATCCAGTCTGGTTCAATAAATAAATTATCAATCTAAAAAATCGGAAACGGAAGTCTCATAAAAAGTATAGAAAATACAATCATCAAGCTAATTTAGATACATATATGAACATTTGTGCTCAACTTAATTGCGCCTTTTCTGCTGCACTTAATGCGTACAACACGAACACGGAAAATCAAGTCACGTCCAAAAAAAATTTTCAATTATGTAAAAACTAAACTAAAATCTGGTAGCTTCCCATCAAAAATGTGACTTTGAATGAAAGCGAAGGCGATATCTCAGAAGATATTTGTAATCTTATCGCGAAATTTTTTCAAGAAACTTATTCTAAGTTTTCGGATAGTAATCGTGATTTTGAATACTTTTCATGCTTTCCTGATTGTTCAAATAATGTAGTTGTTAGTCAAATACATGACCATGACATTCTGTCAGGTCGTCAAGACTTGGATGCCTCTAAAGGTCTCGGGCCAGATGGAATTCCGCCAATATTTATGAAAAATTTGGCAGTTGAGCTTACATCCCCTTTATTTTGGTTGTTCAATAAGTCACTTGCATCCGGTAAATTCCCAGCAGCATGGAAAAAATCTTTCTTAATCCCAATATAAAAATCTGGCAGTAAATCCGACAATCGAAATTATTGTGGAATTGCAATTATATCGTGCATCCCAAAACTTTTCGAACATTCGTTATGTCAAACATAAAATAACGAATGCACAACACGGCTTTTTCAATGGACGTTCCACCAATACAATTTGTTGATTACTCATTGAAAGCAATGGATAAAGGTAATTACATAGAAGCTCTTTATACACACTTCAGCAAAGCGTTTGATAAACTTGACATTTCTATGTTGATTTTCAAGCTTGAAAAAAATAGGAATTGAGATAAGACTCCTCAATTGGATTAAGTCGTATTTAACTGATCGCCAGCAAATAGTTAGATTCAATGATAAAAAATCAAATCCTTTTAAAGTCATATCTGGCGTTCCTCAAGGTTCACACTTAGGTCCACTTCTTTTTATCTTACATGTTAACGATATATCTTTTATTTTAAAAAATCTAAGAGTTCTTATACATATATGCTGACTATATGAAACTGTTTCTTGAAATAAGAAATGATGATTATATAAATGAATTTCAGAATGAAATTCCGGTATTTTATGTATGGTGTTGTAAATGCTTGTTAGAACTAAATGTAAAAAAAAATAATCTTATAACTTAAAGTCGAAAATGAAGCACACCAAGTATTGAAGTATCTTTAGGAAATCAAAATATGAAAAAAATGTGATAAAATAAGAGATTTAGGAATAATTTTTGATACCAAATTGACATATGTGGTTCATTATAACACATTAATTCATAGAGCAAGCAATATGCTTAATTTCATAAAACGTTTTGGCCACAACTTCCAAGACTCTTATACAATCAAATCATTATATATTTCTTTTGTGAGGTCAATATTAGAATACTGCAGTGTTGTTTGGTCACCTCATATAAAAAAGCACAATTAGCGTATAGAGTCAATTCAAGTTTTTATTATACGCACTACCTAGGTTAGGATGGACACAATTTCCCCTCCCTTCATATGAAGCACATTGTTTGTTGATCAACATTCAATCATTGAAAGAGCGTCGAGATTATGCCATGGTCTCATTTGTCAATGACCTCTTTTCGCAACGAATAGATTCAACTGAATTATTGTCAGAATTAAACTTGTATGTGCCAACACGACAACTACGTAATCGAAATTTGTTCGCTTTAGATCACCATCGTACAAACTAAATTCGGACCATTAAATCAGATGATGAATGCTTATAATCAACATAGTGAAATGGTTGACCTTAGTATGCCTCGTACAAAACTGAAAAAATATTTCAGTACATTAAGTAATTATAGGATATAAGAACATTAATGTAGTCTCCGATTGATTGTTTGACGAAATAAATAAATAAATAAATAAATAAATAAAAATCTTGAACTCAATCTTTCCTAACTATGAAGAGATTTGTGCCTGAAGTATTAACTGTCCTTTTGGATATTTGATTTCATGTCTCAACATGCGTAATTCGGGATACCACAATAGTACTGTACCATGGAGGCAGCTTCAGAATTATTTTTAGAATTTTGTTCTAAATCCATCGCAGTGTCTTTTTCTTAGTAGTCCAACAACTTGACCATATTGGCACAGCATAAAGTAAGGCCAGTCTGAAAATTGTTTAAATGTTAGAAATTTATTCTTTCGCTTAGTTTGGATTTCCTGTTTAGGGTACGGGACGGGTTTTAAGCAGTTTATTCAGCCCCTGAGACATTTGATGAAGCTGTATGTAACCTATAATTAGAACTGCCAATATTCGGACATTAATCCATCTGCTTACGTCTGGTCTATCGGAACATACCTTCAGCAACGAGCATTAGGCTCAGAAAATTTCATAGCCATGGAATAAAGTTCCCAATTGCAGGGACTTCTTAAACGCGTGCGGATTGCTTTCCGATTAAAAACATGTTTTCTTCAGCTGTACAGCTTCAGCTCAATCTGTACATAAACTAACAATATTGTATGAGTGCGATACTGTGCATGTGTGCGAAGGCGAAATGAGATAGGCCAGTTCACGATTTGCTGCAAACGTCAATTTCCTCTACCCGCTCCTACGTTTTACCCATCCGCTCTCGAAAACAATCAACCAAAACATGTCGATTGCTACGATCACAAACTCGTCTACTAGCAGGTTATGAGACAGACCCACACGACCAAACTTTTAGTTTGTAATTGACCTTTAGATTGACATTGTGTATTTCTTATTTCATTTACTCTCACGCAAATGTTAGCCAAAGCGACTGTGACGACAAACGGGATGCTTCGTTTAAAAACAAACAAATGCAAGAGACAGCAGGCTTCACGTTAAATTACCGGTGCGCTATATCCATGGTTAACAAAAAAGAGAGGAAACATGGGTTCTCTCAATAGCAACAGTGATGCCATAGCTGCCGCTCAACAGCGAAGCATTATTTATCGTTGGGTACTATTGGACAGCTCCAAAACATATTTTTTATTGCAAATGATAGTGCCAGATGATGGACAATATAATCATAAGCATAGATCAACCTCCAATGACTGGAAAAAAACATGAAATAAATAGCGATTTCAGATTATCTAAATATGTAATAAATTTAAGTCAATGTTCAACATCACATTCTGGCAAAAAGCCTAGTTGTGAGAGAGATGATGAAGACATGCTCTCCGGTACACGTGATTAAATGCAAAATACACAAAGGCAACATTTGAGCGAACTTCTTCAGCGGCTAAGAAACTGATGGTTTTCTAGATGATGTATTTTAAATCTTCAAAATGCCAGTAATAAAATGGTAATCAATCATGATTCATACATCGAATCATTGACCCAATAGATAAAGGGCGATACGGTCAAAATTTGGTCAATATCAACTTGACATATTTCTTTCGATTTTGCATTTAAAAAACCTGAACACCCCTCATTTTGAAGGTGTGTGTGTGTAGAATGTTGCTCCTATTTTGATTTTGGAATTCACTCTTCAGTTGTCAAAATGCCGTCCAAGCAAGAAGAGCAGCGTATCAAAATTTTGCTCGCGCATCGCGAAAATCCGAGCTACTCGCACGCAAAGTTGGCAAAATCGCTAAAAGTTGCCAAATCAACCGTTACAAATGTAATTAAAGTGTTTGGGGAACGTTTGTCGACAGCCAGGAAGTCTGGATCGGGGGGAAATCGAAAACCGGAAGCCGCTAAGACGACAAAGAGAGTTGCCGGTAGTTTCAAGCGAAACCCTAACCTATCTCTCCGAGATGCCGCAAATAAGCTGGGTGTATCGTCTACAACCGTGCATCGAGCCAAAAAACGAGCCGGACTATCGACTTACAAGAAGGTAGTGACTCCAAATCGCGATGATAAACAAAATACGACGGCCAAAGCGCGATCCCGGAGGCTGTACACGACGATGCTGACGAAGTTTGACTGCGTGGTAATGGACGACGAAACCTACGTCAAAGCCGACTACAAGCAGCTTCCGGGACAGGAGTTTTATACGGCAAAAGGAAGGGGAAAGGTAGCAGATATTTTCAAGCACACGAAACTGTCAAAGTTCGCAAAGAAATATCTGGTTTGGCAAGCCATCTGTACCTGTGGCTTGAAAAGCAGCATTTTCATAGCTTCCGGGACTGTCAACCAAGAAATTTACGTGAAAGAGTGTTTGAATAAACGTCTGCTGCCATTCCTGAAGAAACACGGTTGTTCCGTACTGTTTTGGCCGGATTTGGCATCTTGCCATTACGGTAAAAAGGCCATGGAGTGGTACGCCGCCAACAACGTGCAAGTGGTTCCCAAGGACAAGAACCCTCCCAACACGCCAGAGCTCCGCCCAATTGAGAAATACTGGGCTATTGTCAAGCGGAACCTAAAGAAGACCAAAAAAACTGCTAAGGACGAGCAGCAGTTCAAGGCAAATTGGCTTTCGGCGGCGAAGAAGGTGGACAAGGTGGCTGTACAAAATCTGATGGCAGGGGTCAAGCGTAAGGCCCGGCAATTCGGATTTGGAAAAGCGGAAGCCTAACTGAATATTTTTCCTGAATTTTATACTAATTGAACTTGAAAAAGAAATTTAATTTGATTTTTTAAATAAACGATTTCACCGATTTACACGCGTTTTCCCTTGACCAAATTTTGACCGTATCACCCTTTAGCCTGGGCAATGTTGTCATTTTGACAATAGCGAAGTGAGGGGGTGCGACTTGTAAATCATATCATATAATTTTCCATTCTCATATCAATTAATGATTTCAGCAGGCTTTGGAATCATCTTTGCATTCCAAAACCATTTATCTCAGGAGCCTGGAGCAACATGACATGGTTAAAAGGCTGAATTTGTTTTTCAGCATTTCAGCATAACATTTACTTTTAATTTGCACTTCTGAACATTAACTACTATATTCTTAAAAGACTGGCATGAGCTTATAGGCAGTATAGGATTATATTTTAATATTGTGTTTAGTCCACAGCATCCTTACTGTTGGTTTAAATCGTCCTCAAACTAGATGTTTTTAACGTATTCTTGTATTCCATTGAAATAAACCATTTGTATTCTGGTGAAATAAACAATCCACACTTGTGAGTGGCCCCAACAGCATCCTTGCTGTTGGTTTAAATCGGTCGTCAAATTGGATATCTCAACATATTTTTGTATTCTGGTGAAATAAACCATCCACACTTGTTAGTGGTCCCAACAGCATCCCTATTGTTGGTTTAAATCGGTACTCAAATTCGATGTTTTTTTTTTACCTATTCTTGTATTCCATAGAAATAAACCACCCACACTTGTGAGTGGCCCCAACAGCATCCTTACTGTTGGTTTAAATCGGTGCCAAAATAGTTAAATATCTTATTCTCTATGAAGAGATTTGTGCCTGAAGTATTAACTGTTTTGTTGGCCATTTGATTTTAAGTCTCAACATTCGTAATTCGGGATACCTCAATAGTACTGTACCATGGAGGCAGCTTCAGAGTTATTTTCAGATTTTTGTTCTAAATCCATCGCAGTATCTTTTTCTTAGTATTCTAACAAGTTGACCATATTGGCACATCATAAAGTAAGGCCAGTCTAAAAATTGTTTAAATGTTAGAAATTTATTCTTTCGCTTAGTTTGGATTTCCTGTTTATAAGAGGATGTTAATAATCTATGCATTTATTACATATGGCTTGAATACATTGAATGTGATCTTTATAAGTTACTTTTTGATGAATTATCAGTGGAAGATATTTCAATTGACTTGACCATGAAATTGGCACTCCGTTCATAGTAACTATTTGACTACTACAAGTTTTCAAGAAATAAATTCTGAGCTTATGTTGAAATATCATAAATCGAATTTCGGAAGCGTTGGGGAAAATCTTCCGTTATTGTAAATAAGAAGAGAAAAGATCTAATTTTTTTTTTAATCGGCTGCAAATAACACGAAGACTTCTTCCTTTATCGGAAATGGCTGTATCGTCAGCGAACAAAGATTAATCAGAGGGTCCTAAGTGAAAATATTATGCAATATTGGCACAAGAATGCTACTCAGAGGAACTCCAACTATGTCCGGTGTTACTTTCGTAACTAAGATGAACAGGATCCGGGTTTTTAAATCGTTTATTTGCGCAGAACGGGTAAAAATTTCCTACAACGGTAGTACAATGCAGTATTTATAGTAAGACAATCTTGCAATAAATCTATTGGAAACTTACGTTTCGTGAGTTCAAATAAATTCACAATCTCGTAACCCGGACTCGGCGGAGAGTTTACTATTCGGTAGCGTAACTGGCTTTCTGATATAGCAGGGTAGTATTAGGTTTGTTTACCGTTATTATTATAAATAGTTAATTTACCAAACTTTTCTTATTAATTGTTTAACAGCTGCTTAGCTCATAGGCGGATAACCTTTAATTTAATTCGGGGCCTAGTTATTAAGCAATTTGTAGTAACATTGATGTTTGACCTACCTCGATGTATATTTTAACTTAGGCTTTAGTAATGGTGTATAAGATCATTTAGGAAAAGTAATTAGTTTTAGAATAATTGGAAGAATTTACGACCACAGTTGCACGTTTCAGTCCGCGATTTGATAGACAATAGTAGTAGTCATTCTGCCAGTTGTTCTTCTTCAATTTAACAGCTATGAACATTCAGATACGTATTATAGGTTTGCGGTTGTGTGTAGGTGCGGAGTTGCATGGAGTGCGTTCGCCACATCTGGTAATCGATCTGATTTGGAATTTTGATGATTGAGCTGTAGCAATCTGTCAGTTAAATAATTTTGAAATTATTTCACTATATGGAGTGAAAACTTAAACTATTTCAATTTGGAAATAAACCTTTATGCTAATCATTTTCGAATACTTTTTCTATGTTTAGAAGAGAAACTCGAGTTGAGCACTCGCCCTTCAGATTTGTTATTTATACTATAGATTTGATTTGTTATTTATATTTAATTACGAGTCTGATGTACCGTACTGCACACATTTAACGGTCAGATTGAATATTTTTTAATGGTTGGATTATCATTAGCATAAATTTTGATTATCATAAGTATTAGCATTCATCTTTGGTTTGGCATTCATCTTTGATATTATTTCTTCAGTCACTAATCGAATTTTATTGACATTTCAGATCGCTAGAAGCTAAGGCGTAAGTCTTAGCTTTGACTTGAATTGTGGAATAATTTGAGTTCTGAAAATGGCTTCTCAAGCTGAAGACAAAGCTTAAAAAAATCGGCGATCGGGTATTCTATTAAGGTCCTGTTCATAAAGCACGTAGACTCATTTTTGAAAATATCAAACCCCTCTCCCCCTCGTTGACTTTTCTCCATACAAATTTTCGGTCAGACCACCTTCTCGTTGAAAAGTCTACGAGGCTTATGAATAGCTCCTTAGTTATAATTTGCAGATTATTCGTGATTTAAACAATTGATTGTCAGTCCACGATGTAACGTAAAAGTATCGCATCCAGACTCGATCAATCATTTATAATATCCGAAAATGTAAGATTAAGATCATGAACAATATTGCAAACATCCATTAAAATGTTGGCATGGCATCCAGTATTTTCAGCACTTCCCTCTTCTTCTTCTTCTTCTTTTTTTAAATCTTGTTGAATCGTAAACCCAGGACCAATCAAACGAACACTAGAAGGAACATATTGACGTTGCAGTATGTTGTGATATTGTTCTATTCGCATGATTCCATCGACTTTGAACAATGAGGCCGCGCCATTGTAAGCAAAACAACCCCACACCATGACTGAACCGTCACAATTCTGTCGTCAGTTACGTTTGATGTTTTTCTCGGCCTCCCAGTACCCTTTCAATTTGAATTTGATCCAGTTTCAGCTGAGCGCTTGCAAGTTAACATGACTGTGCTCTTCGGAATTTGCGTACATTTGGATATCTCCCCGAACGATTTACCACTTCTTCTGAAAATGACAATTTGGGCCCGCTTTTGACTGACAATTGTTTTTCGCTGGCCATTATTGATATACGATAGTAAATCATGCTTTCAAAAGTGTTTAATCAACTTTTTGTGTTGAAATTTTATCATATGATTATCAGTCAGATATTTATCTTTATTTCCATATTTGTAGTTATTAAAAGCGCATTATTAATAAATGGTCTTTATGATTCCTTTTGAATATGTCACTCGTGACAATAACAAATAATTAAATGGTGAAAAGTAGTTTTCACGTAGTTGGCAATTTTTGACAATCAACAAACAATGATAAGTAATTGGGTGCGCTCGGCCGCGTTTTCTCGAGCCGAGAAAACTCGATAATAGCCGAAAACCCATAAATTCAAATTCAAAAAAAAAATATTCCCTTATTATGCATTGAAAACACCTGAAACGAATGTATTAAACACACCTTAAACTGTACATAAAATAAAATAGGAGTGAAAAGTCTAAAAATTGTTTTTTTTCATCATCGGTCAAGTTTTTTTGACCGGCAGTGTAATATGTCAATGACAGACACTATGACGAAAGGAGTGAGACGGATTCCATGCCAAATGATCGATAAAAGTCGATTTTTTGAAACGGAGACTGATCATTTTCCACTGATGGAAAAAAAATTTGATTCTCGAGTATGTTTTGAAAAGGTCATAAGTGTTTTTGCACAAGTTTTATTCAAACAGTTTTAACTCGAAAACTGTTGATTGTATAACAAAAAACTGCCTGAGAACGAATTGTAGGGAACTAATAGGGGTTTATGGAGAGAATATTAGACTGGTCGAATAAACATTTTTCTTAATCTAATCTAATCTAATCTAATACAAACGCAGCCAGTATAAAAAATGTTCCTTAGTTAAAACCTAATAATTAACCTAAAATTAAAAATTAATCAAAATACATCGCTCTGCAAATTTTTACCACAAAAACTAGACATCTAAACGCGCATTTTCATGATTTCAGCTGAATGGAGAAGTTTTAAACACAAAAGTTTCTGAAGAAGCTAGAAGGGTATGTTTCCAAATAAACACATGTATTCGATGGCAAATTATGATTCCTGGGCCAAGTAAAAAATTTGCACGTAATTAACTTCCTAAGTATTACCGTTTTCGAGATTTACAAACTCAAAAACCATTTGTGTTTCACCCTATTCAAAACTTACTTCCATCAGCAACAAGAGTCGTTCCCAATTGTACGTGCAGTGACCAACAATTTATTCTTGAACATCAGGACAATCGGATAAATTGGTAGAATGAATGTTTGGTACCCAGTATTGGAAGCTTTATGTATACCCGTTGGAATGTATACCTGAATCACATACATACCTGCCGTGAAAGTAAGATCGTTTGGGTATATAAATGTGTTTTCATATTAAAAAGAGGATCAATTGGTTATCATTTGTGATATGAAGTACTATTAAAATGTCTACAAGATTTCCAAAGTGTGGTAAACCATTTCCTGGCACACAGTGCTCAAAAAACATCCATAAACTTGCCGAAAAAGTGATCGATGCGCTGAACTCAATGGGGTGCAAAGCTCGTTTAGACACGTCTATGTCAATTTGTGATTCGTGTCGATTATTCAACAATGTGAACGTTAACATCTATAACGATGCAAAACTAGTTGAAGAACCACAACCATCTGGGTCAAGGAACTAACCGGAAACAATTCCATGTACAATTCAAAACACCACTTGTTGCTGATAGAGAATCGGGGTTAAGTTTTGAATAGGGCGAAGCACACATTTTTTTTTGTTTAAAAAAATTAAATTTCAAGTATATTGAAAACAGTAATGCTAAAGAAGTTTATTCTATTTACTTTTTTTTTTGTCAAAATTGGATCAGGAATTATAATTTGCCATCGAACACATATGTTTTCTTGAAAATGAACAATGTTTCAAAAATGCACCCAAAATTGCATCTTCAGAAACTGTTTTTGTTTAAAACTTCTCCATCCTCGTGAAGTCATGAAAATGCGCGTTTAGATGTCTAGTTTTTGTGGTAAAAATATGCATCTTGATTTTTTTTAATTTTAGGTTTATTATCCAGCTTCTACTATGGAACATTTATTTTTCGACCAGTCTAAAAGTCTCTCCATAAACCCCTATCAGTTCCCAACAATTCGTTGTAAAACAATTTTTTCATACATCAATAGTTTTCGAGTTAAAATTGTTTGAATTAAAATTATGCAAAAACACATACGACCTTTTCATAACTTACTCGAGAATCATTTTTTTTTCTATCAGTGAAAAATGATCAATCAGTCTCCGACACCGAATGCATGTGCGAAATCTCATTCCAATCAATGACCATGATGTTTGGTCGATCGGTCATTTGGCGTGGAATACGTCAGTAGCAAGACACCATCATGTGCACGATGTAACAGGCAACGTTCTGATCTTCATGTTGACAAGAGCGGCGTTTCTTATCTTCGAGAATTTCAGTAGCTAGAAATTCCATCACTGCAGCGTAGACAAGGGCCCCGCCCGGCACCAACACGATCATCGTAGTTAACTTTTTGAAGAAGCCGTCAAATGCAACTGACGAAAAAATGCAATGAAAATCATGATCGAGACCGAACATGAAGTAAAGCAATCAGCTGTTTACCTTTAGCTCTTTATTCCGGCTCGTGCCTCTATTAATTATAAGTTTTCGGACAATCGCAAACATGATTGGATAAAAAAAATAACGAGGAAATGTTGAATTAGTCAGGTTGAAAACCTGATAATTTTCGTGACGCTCCCATTTTAAGATGGTGTCCCATATCTTGATTATCGAGATTTTCAACCTCGGGCTGGTACATCTCCCTTCGTAGTCACTCAAATACCTTTTTCTTGGGTATTTTCTTGTCCGGGGGTGAGATTTGTGTGTCTCATGTTTAAGATGTGTTGCCGAAGGATGTTATCTAACATCACAAACTAGCTGTAGGCCAATAACAGCCTCGTCCGCACTCAGCCAGATATAGTACCGAGCAGTTATAAAGCACGAGCACGAGCACTCGACACTGAAGAAGTCTGTAAGTCGCAGACGAAATAAGCCTGAAGACTGTAAAAAGATAAGCTTTTTCTAGTCTAATTTAAAGGACCTGACAAACGCTCGCGTTTACTAGTGATAGTTTCAAAAAATATTTGAGTTTTAAATTTGTTATTTTAAAAAGAGAACAAGTAAAATTTTAGTTTAAATGTTCCTAGTTTTCCAATTAAAATCGTTCTACTTATACGCTCGTTAAGCTGTTTTTCAAAAAAAAAAAAAGGCATACTCAGATGTTTGAAAAACTATTCAGTCATTATGGAAGTCTCATGATGGTGATCCAAAAGAACAGATCACACTTTAACAGTTGATATTCAAAACATCTCCTAATCTGTATTTCCAACATAGGGTATGGAACGGCTTCAACTCCACATGACTCTATTCCAAGCACGGGGTAAACGTTGACCTACAACCACCAGCAAACCGACATGAAACTCAATCTTCACTTTTGATCAAGAATCCATAACGACCGATTCAAATGTGCAGCGATCCCATCTGTCAAAGCCTATAGAATCATTTTATCTAGATAAAATTAATTTGTCCAGAATTGCTCAGACCTGAACCTTCTTATCAAGTTTTCAAGCGGGTTCGTGGCTTCAATAAACGTTCTCAGCGAGCACGAAGATAGATGTCAGTAATATGATTTGATCAGAAATATTGTCATTCATGTCGGTTTGTCGGTGCTACAACGCTCATTTTTTACAGTATGATGATTCACTAGCTGAAGCACCATGCTGCAAAGAATAAGCGTTGTAAGTTATCGTTTACCCCGTGCTTAGTCCCGGGGAGCTGAAACCGTTCCCTACCTTCTAAAGCAAGATTCAACATTTCTGAATTGTAGCAGAAATGATAAATCATGCCAATCTTTGTAAATCCTCTGAATTATTTCCATATAATTTCGAACTCACTTAACACGTTTCTCTCCGCTTGAAAATCCCAATTCACATCTGAATATATTTTCCAATAACTCACACCGCTTCGAACTGTGCACTCCGAAATGCTCCGATAAACGAACCGTCTAGAACCGCACTCACTAACACACCTGCACCAGCCATGCCAGCGGCTTGCCCGTTAAATAGCCCCCTCTCTCATCAACCACATGATCGCCGAAAACCATTCAAAAACCGTGGAGTTCATCACTGCGTTCATGTTGCTTCATGTTGGCAACGCATACACTTGAAATGAGGGTGAGTGACGACGCGACGAACCTACATTCCGGTCGTTATCATGAAACTATGATGCACTCAGTCCAATCTTATAATTCTAGGCTTGGAAAGCTAAGCGCGTGAATCATCATTGTCGAGCAATAGGTGTCGAAACTTGCTGACACCCATTCAACAAACAACTGCAACCATAATATGCTGATAAGCACTCAACTCGACCGTGTTTCAGCGTTTTCGCTTGAAACATCGAAACGCTAATATTACATGGATCGATCGATCTACTGACGACGTCGTTGACGGTGGGCGAAAATTAGAGTAACTCAAACGGGAATCATGATTCGAAGCGTTTCCCCATATTGGCGGTAGAGCAAGGTCATTTATTTATTGTATGCCGATGAATGGACGTACAGTAAGTAGCAGAGACCTGGGAAGTACGCCTCTAGTGTGGATGCGATTTGTTTAATCGAAGACGCAACAACAACCTCCGCACGGGTAAAATGTTCTCCATTGTGGTGTAATGCTTTGTGCGATAGTGCAGTATACTTGGGGCATTGTTGTTTCAGTTGAGGGTGTTCGGGTAGGGAATGGAAACTGACGAAGTTAGTAATTGGAAAAAGTCGACGAATGAATAGAACTAGCAAGTTTAATCATAGATATAGGGAGATTTACCTATTCTAGGCAAGCTAAGCGGAGTCCACCCTTTTATGAGTATTTTCGCAGCGGTGTTGTACACACATCTGACGTTTTTGTTTGTTTACACTCTTTTGCTTCATGATTCTCTATCTTTTACAATCAACCGAATTATCCCAGAACGGCTTGACAGTGTTTTTATAAATCGCCAAACTTCTCAAGTGAGTGTTACTATTGTTGGCAGTCCCTTTTTTATTCGGCTATTGTTCCGTTTGAACTGCGTGTGAAAAAGTCTGTTCAACGAAAACAGCAGCATTTTCGAGATCATCTGAATTATTTGAAGAAATATATGGCTTTAAAGAATGACTCACTATTTGAAATTGGAAAATTAAAGCTCAATAATTAAGTAATCAAACGAATATATTCAGTTCAGGAAGTGCTTTGATGAGAGAATAAAGAGAATTTGAGATTCGAAAATCGGTTGGCAAGAATAGTCAACATTGCCGAGGCCGACATATACCCTAAATCAGTTCCGATTTTTCTTTCAGTAGGCAACTTTGTCTACACACTCGCATTGGTCAATGGTAATCTGATTAATTAAAATTTATGTAAATAATACATGTTCTGTAAAACTCTATCAAAGAAGTTTACCAATTTACCAATTTTTCGTTTTGGATAGTTATATTTTTAAGCCCAACTTTTTTTTGGCATTATCAATTAAATTTTCGTGTGGTCTTGGCGTTTCTTATTAATTGAAGAGTTATTTCATAAGGAATAGCTATTTTGAATTGCTTTGCCTCGGAATAACCTGCATTATCTTATATCGAGTCATGTCAACCAAGGTTGAGGTTACATAATATCATGATATTCCTGTGCAATGGTTATAGAAGTTTGAATAAATTTTCTTGCTGTTTAATAATTATTAAATTAATTAAATTTATTAGTTTATTAAATTAATTAACTTATAATTAAAAAATATGTTATAACGAGGTAAGCATTATTTTGCATCGGGTTAGTTTACGGCGAGGTTACCTTACATCGAGGAATCCCTGGACTAATCATACAAATGTTGGGTCTGGTAGTACCTGCCGAGAATAGAAATATAGAAAAAAATATAATTAGTTGTGCATCTATGATTTTAAAAAGGACGCATTGCGATGTTCTTAAAACAATAAATCAATAAAACTAATCCAAATACCTCTACAGATTAACATTGGGCCCCCATGTTGAAGATGAAATACAATTATTTATATATTTCAGGGTTAATGCTATATGACAAACCCCTTGCCGTTGGTGACTGTTAGCAGTGAAACCATTGCGGATGACAAGGTTTCAGTATTGTTTCGGAGCCTTCAAATCGATCAGTAATCTTCATTGGTTTGGTCGCTCTTGGTCTGACTTCAGAAATCTTTCATAGCTTATAAATATTGAATCCTAAAACGATCACCCCTAGTGTTTCCTTATCGTTTGGGTATCTAAATTTTGATGTCCGTGTTAGGGAAACACAACAGTCACAGTGGAAGCATCCGGAAAAATTTCGTCATGTTGCAGGTAAAGTCGTTGAAGAGACAGATGGATCCTAAATGCCAATCAGACTAAGGCCGGTGTGGCCTCTGCTGTACATAGAAGTTGTCTCCATTGTAATCGGTCCATGGCTGTACCTCGCCAGCCTCGCTGTCTGCGAAGAGTCCGCAGGTCGCCTTCTACTTGATCTATCCACCCGTTGGTTCGTTTTCGAGAACCATTTTAACAGGGCTGTCGTCCGACATTCTTACGACATGCCCAGCCCATCGTAGTCGACCGATTTTAGCGATGTGTACGATGGGAGGTTCTCCCAGCAACTGGTGCAATTCATGGTTCATTTGCTTCCTCCACGTTACGTCTTCCATATGCGCTCCACCGTAGATCGTACGCAGCACCTTCCGTTCAAAGACACCAAGGACGCGTTGTTCCTCCACAAGCAATGTCCATGTTTCGTGGCCGTAGAGAACTACCGGTCTAATTAATGTCTTGTAGATGGTCAACTTTGTGGTTCGGCGAACTTGGTTCGATCTTAGCGTCCTTCGGAATCCAAAATAGGCACGATTGCTAGCCATAATGCGCCTTTGTATCTCTCTGCTGGTGTCGTTATCGGCGGTCACCAATGAGTCCAGATAAACGAATTCGTCTACTACCTCGATTTCATCACCGTCGATCTGAACTCGTGGTAGGATCCTACCAGCTTCAGCCTTATGTCTGATGTGCGTGTCCGCCAACGTCTCAAAGTTACGTGCTACGATATCAACGTCGTCGGCGAAACCAAATAAATGGACAGACTTCCTGAAGATCGTGCAACTCGTGTCTATCCCAGCTCTTCGAATCACACCCTCCAACGCAATGTTAAACAACAAACACGACAATCCATCACATTGCCGTAAACCTCTACGAGATTCGAAGGGACTCGAGAGCGCCCCTGATACTCGGACGACACACATCACTCGATCCATCGTTGCTTTGATCAACCGCGTCAGTTTTCCGGAAATCCATATTCGTGCATGATTTGCCATAGCTTGTCTCGATCGATTGTATAATACGCTGATTTGAAGTCGATGAAAAGATGATGCGTGGGCACGTTGTATTTGCGACATTTCTGCAGTACTTGCCGAATCGCGAAAATCTGGTCCGTAGTAGCGCGGGCACCCATGAATCCCGCTTGGTATTGCCCCACGAACTCCTTTGCAATTGGTGACAGGCGGTGGCATAACAATTGGGAGAGCAACTTATAGGCGGCGCTCAGTAGCGTGATCGCACGATAATTGCAGCAATCCAGCTTGTCGCCCTTTTTATAGATGGGACACACTATTCCTTCCATCCAATTCTCCGGTAAACATTCCTCCTCCCAAATCTTGCTAATTACCCAGTACAGCGCCCTGGCCAGTGCTTCACCACCGTATTTTAATAACTCGCTTGGGAGTTGGTCAACTCCAGCAGCTTTGTTGGTTTTCAACCGACCAATTTCCTTCTCAACTTCCTGTCATCTTCTGCGCGTGTTCCTAGGTTGATGACCATGCCACTTTCGTTCGCTGTAATAATGCCGTTCAGGTGCTCGTCGAAGTACTGCTTCCACCTTTCAATCACCCCACTCTCTCCTGTGAGAATGTTGCCTTCCAAATCCTAATCTAGTGTTTTTTTTTAGTTTTATCCAAATCTAATTGTAAACAACTTAAATAATTTTTCCTTCCTTTTTAAAGAATCTTAGTATGGAGTTTGTGCAATTTTTTTCTCTGAAAATCCTTCAGTTCCTAAATGGAACTGGCTTACGATTTTCCCACAAATGTCCTTTAAATTATTTGTGGACTTTCCAGATTTAGACTATATCAATTCTAGTATAAACTTTTCTTTAAAATTACTGGAAAGTCATAGAATTTATTTTTCATAAATCAGTCGGCATCTTAAGTTCTTTACAGTGTATAGTTAGTGTTGGGTTACCGGACCCTGACCAACACCGATTGGGGGGTAATTTATTGCACTGCGAGTTGGGTGGAATATGTTGGGCGTCTCCATAAAGTGGACTGTATTTTGTTGGGTTTAGGGGTTTCTTTTGGAGTTCCATTCCATCTACACCACACACATCACACATTCGTACACCAATCACGCATTTGTCCTTATATTTCGTCCGTTACACTCAATATTCTAACATACATTTTATTTACAGTATTTACATTTACTACAAACTATTTTACTGTACAACACTCAACACAGAACATTGTTTCCCATTGTGGCTCTGCTCCCATCCATCCTTCTCGAGAGTCAGAGCCGACACGACTATTGCACAGCAGATCATCTACTATAACAACCAAATGATCCCTGCTGTGACGTCACCGATAACGATCGCCTGTGATCGCTGTCGCTATCGGTCGAAGAGGTAAAGAGAATGCCGGTGCGCAAAACGAAAAGTCCGGCAATTCGGATTCGGTCAACCGGAAGTTTAACTGAATAATGTTTCTGTATTCTATACTAATTGAACTCAAAAACGACAAATTATTTGATTAGTTGAATTATAAATATTATAAATTCAAACGCATTCTTGTGTGGCCACATTTTGATTTCTTTTTTTTAAACACTTTTTCGAGCGTATTAGTAGAACGATTATTATTGAAAAACGAGGAAAAATATGACAGATATTTCGTCTGCGACTTACAGACTTCCTCAGTGCTTGACTTGAAGGAAACATCGCAGTAGGTCTAGTATATATAATAGATTTGTATGTATTTGTCTGATGAGGAGGATGAGGTTAAAGGTTCATACCTGATCGGTTGGTTAGCTTGTGTCGTATATTGTTTGTGTGGTTGAGGTAAGTATCTAAAACGGCTAGGAATGGACCGTTTGTGTTTGCACCTTAATGTTTACGTTTTTCTATTCGAACTTTGGCTTGAAAAATAAGAATGTCGCAAGAATTCGTCCAAAAGTCAAAGCTAACTACGGACTGAAGTCGAACAAAGTCAAATAAGCCCACAACCGCAATGATAAACAGAATTTGAATTGAGATTATGTGACGAAATATTGGAAGATTTTAACCAACTTCCAGAACTGGCTTTCTGTTCTGCCAGAAATTAATGTTTGAATCTTACTTCCCGTCTTTGTTTACAAAATCAGTCTCTTTGAAAAAGTACTCTAGAAATCTTTTATCACCACCGGAACAATATGCAAGAAAATTTACCAGCGGGAGTGCCTGCAAAATCCATTTTCTGCCTTTGGTGTGAAGCCACGGTGCTTTTGTTCGGCATGATTTTCCATCGTGTCACTATGGTAAAACCGTGATGGAGTGGTATGAAGCCAGTAAAGTTAATATCGCACCAAAACCTACCAGTCCCGAGTTACGTCAAATCGAAAGATATTGGGCTCTGATGAAGCGGGCGCTTTCAGGAAAGAAGCAGGAGGATAAAAGTGCTAAATATTTTCAACAAATAAATCGGGACTAGAGCTGCTAGCTCTGTGTTAAATGTTAAAAAAATTTCCGCTTCAAGACTGATTTACAGGTCGGGAAGAGCGTCACGAGATATATGCGCCTGTGTGTTTTAAATGAAGCCCTGGATTTTAATTCACGTGGCGGGAATCAAGTCTAGACAAAAAATACAGTTTTCTTGAAGTGTAAACCTAACCACGGGATTTACTCTGGAAAATAAAATTCATCTCTACACACTACTTCTTCGGCGGGAACAAAACATTTCGATTTGTTGTCGTGCAGATTTTGCAAGTTTGAATTCGAAAATAAAAAAAAGGTCAAAAGGAGAACCGAGTTCCGAAACAGTTTTTTTTTTTTCGATATTGATGTGCTCGAAGATTTGATGGTTTTGTCAGTCAGTATGAACAGCTAACACAGGAAGAAATATTGGACGAAGAAAATATAGAGCTCCTGCCCAAAAATAAAAAAAGAAAAGAAACGCGTAGCCAAAACGACAAAACGGGATAAGCATATAGACACTTGCGCTTTGCGAAGAAATTTTCGAAACATCTTTGTTTGTGCCAAATAACAAGCAAGGAGAATTCCAGCAAGATAGCTTAATAGGCTATTTGATTTAAAGCCGTTTTCGAGTAACGTGGTAATGCTACACTGGTATAGCGCTTCTTAAAATAAAAAAATAAAACGGCTGCCGAAATACGATGAGATACGTGTTAATTCGAAAATAAAATTCTTGAAATTAGGCGACGAATATGAGCTCAGTATCATCAACAAAGCGAAAAAGCGAGTAATTAATAATTAATATTTATTAGGTTTTCTGATGTCAAATCCCCATTTTTTAAAACGTATAGGATGAATATATTTTGTTTCCATAAGGAAACGTTTGCCTGACAGCAAGTCCTCCACTTTCTATGCGCTTGAAGAGAAAAGAGATTAGACGTCAGAACACACGTTGCTGCACACTAGACGAATGAGCCAAGATATTTATAGAAGGTAAATCAATTGACGTATGACACTACCCCATAAGCTTCATTGTAGCATGGTGTTTCGAGAATTCGCACAAACAAATCATGAACAGCTCATTAAACAAAAAAAGAATAAAATAAACTTTGATGTCTTCGGTGAAAATGTCGAGAAATAAAACAATCATATGACATTTCAGTTTGATAAGTTTCAATAACTTTGGCTGAAGGTGTGAGAATCAAAGAAAGCTAATCATAACAGAAAATGCTCCGACGTCTTCTGGGTATTTCTCCTATTGCCATCACCTCGTATGACACTACCCCAAAAAAAAAAAGTTCTTGTGCTATTCTCTCCCTCACAGATACTGCAATTATTCAATATCCATCAAACCATTTTTGTAACTTGGTGACCTTTTTCAGCCGGAGCTATAAAAATGATGTCAGGTATTACCCCACTATTCATAAACCACGTCGACCTGGGGTGGGTCTATGCTCCATACAAAATTTCAAAAAAATGTGTGAAGAAAAGTCTACGAAGGGGGATAGGGGGGGGGGGGGGCTGAGATTTTCGTAAATAAGTCTACGTGGTTTATGAACATACCTAAATGGTCTTTCGAGGTGATGAAATTCGGAGTATTGTCATAGAGTCGTTTGGATTAATTTGACCGCTTACAAGGCCACGCAGCGCACAACTAGTCATTCAAATGTCGAGGCGAAAAGGACATCACATGACTCATCGTTTTTATTTTAATCGTGTGTATACGTTCTTCTCAGCGCCAACTGCATACAAGGGCGGTCTGATAAGTACTAAGCCTCACCGTCCGATGGCGCCATCTACCGAATGAGACATTTACTATCGTGGGTATATTCTCGTTGACGGCTACTGTCAAAACTGTAGTCGAATCGGACTCGTTGGTTTGTTTTGACCGCGTTTTGACGTGTCTGCGGATTTCAGAAAAATGGAAAAAGAGCAATATCGGTCGATGAATCGATTCTTGTTGTTGGAAGGGAAATCGCGCACCGAAATCAAAGAGCGCTTGGATGTTGTGTACAGTGGCTCTTCTCCTTCGATGGCGACCGTCGGAAATGGTTTAACGAGTTTCAACCTGGTCGCACGTCGGTTTTTGACTAGCAACGCCCAGGTGCCCCGAAAACGGCTACCACGGAGGATAACGAGATAAAAATCTACGTTCTCATATTCGAAGACCACCGATTGAATGTGCGTGAGATAGCTGAGACAGTAGGCATCTCAAAAGACCGTATTCTGCATGATATTTTGGGCATGAGGAAGCTGTCGACGCGATGGATGCTTACTTCGGAAAACAAACGCAACCGTGAGACCATTTCAAAGCAGTTTTTGACGCTGTTTAAGTGCAATCAGAAAGAGTTTCTGTGTCGTTTCGTGACCGTCTACGGTCTACAGTCTAAACAGTGGACTTCACCCGGCGAACTTGTTCTGAAGAAGGACAGATGGCCACAATATTCTGGGAATCACAAGGTGTGATCTACATCGTCACAGGACTCTACTATGCCGAATTATTGGTCCGATACGACATCGAATGTTACCATTTGGCGAGGTAACGTGTTCTTCTACCATGGCAACGAACCGTCTCACATCTCCGCCGTCGCCACAGCCAAATTGGCCGAATTGCGCTTCAAACTGCTGCCTCATCCACCGTATTCTCCAGATTTGGCCCCGTGTGATTACTTTTTGTTTCCAAACTTGAAAAAGTAACTTGCGGGCAGAAATTTAAGCCTACTTTGCAGACCTCGAGAAAACGTATTTTCAGACGAGTTAAAGAAGATCGAACATCGCTGGGTCAAGTGTATGGAGCTAAAAGGAGTCTATGTTGAGAACTTAATCGCCACTTTTCTATTTTTTGCACTTATTGGACTGCACTCGTAAATCGGTTGTGAAAAAAAAAAGACTATGCTCTACACATCATGGCCATATTGCATTTTGTTTTAGCATATTTCCTAAATATATCGATTCAGCAAAGAGGATCAGAAATATGAATCATAAAATTTAGGTGCATTTAATTCTTCTTTGTTCGGTCGTTAACACAAATTTTATGGACGTTTCGATATAGACGAATTTTCAATCGTCATAATAGGTCGTGCAGTGCGCTGGGTGCTGAGTATTTGATAAGCTTTATGCTTGCTTATTTGATTGATGGTTAACGGGGTACTTCTAGATAGTGAATGAATTAGTTGGACCGAATTGAATGATTTCAAAATATGCAAACTGAGAAACAGCTCCTTGGGTGGTAGTTATCCATTTGTTGAATATTCGAAAGATGCACTACGCCACTCCGAATTACATGCTATAGCATCATTATCGTGACAATAAGCCAGCGGAGCAAATGGAAAATTGATTGCGTGTGGCAGTAAAACCGTCACCACGCTCTGATTTGTTATTCTTTCCTGACACTTCATCAGTAAGACATGAGCCGTTCGTGGCGATAATGTTTTGCACCTGACAAAATCGGTAGCTCTATGGTTGCCACTAACCTGAGCTGAGCCCAGTTGTTGACTGCCGGAAATGAGCCGTTTGTTGTACTCCCCATTATTTTCGTATTACAGCGGAATTCATTGATTTATGGCGTGCAAATGAGTGCTCCATTCCAGAAATGGCTTCTGTTGTTTACAACGCGCACCTACGTAAAACATGGAAGATCTTTTCAAATGTTGTATGAGCAGCTGTCTTTCATAAGTACGTCATTCAAACCTACGACTTAACCACAGTGGAAGCAATTGTCCCCCGATGTCTGCTGACCGTCGTCAATCGGAACTAATTGAATCCAGCAAACGGTAGAACCCAATCAAATCGATTCGTAGATTTGCGACTGACCACAGCACTACTGAATCAATTCCAAAACGAAAACGACGACCACGACGCGCACTCACACTCGGAGGGCGTATTACGGATTCAATTAGCGATACACATGACACGATGCGTGACAAGACGATCGTGGGGATGTTGACAGTGACAAGTGCATCCCACGGTTATTATGTGCTTATTGAACTATCCCAGTTTGGAAACCGGCTGGAATCAATTCCACCAACCTGTCGATATAAGGAAGCGACACGGTTGTTCGCTTTGTAATTATCATTCGAATTGTTCGGGATTGTTTGCATACCACAGCATATATGGTGCTGATTCTGGAATCGATAATCCTGCATAGAAAACGCGTCCACCAGTAAATGCAGTGTATCTCGTTGAACTCCGCGGGGAACGGTGAATGGAAACTTCCAACTGCTAACTTTTCATTTTCTTTTTTTTTTTTGGAAAAGTTTGCAGTTACTCTTGGGGCGTTTTTTATCTTTTCGAAACTGCTAAGCTTATCAGGTTATTTGTGGCGAAGTATAGTTTCCCGACAATTTCCCAGCCAAACAAAACTTTTACGTTCGCCAACCACATTAGGCAACGGTAACTCGTGTTGCTATCTGAAATTTTAATCTAATAGAAATGTGCTGTTATCGCTTAGAATTATGGTGCTTTGAGTTGCTGTATTTGCGGGGCAGTTTAACAGGTCCTAGTGTGCGAACAAACCGAATAACCTTAAAGCGAAAAAAATGAATCTTAACTATTCATTCACGTATGACTCGTAACAGCCATCATACGTCGCACCAAGTCTTCAATAATCAATAGCAATTAAGCGCTCCGACCTCGAACCGATATCGAATTTGACTGAGTTCAAACGGGACGTTGGCTAGACTTGAATAGCGCCGGTTGCTCAATCGAGAACAATTAGCCCGGTCTCGCAATTGGCCTGCCGAGAGTCCTTTTATTAGATTGCACTCAATACTGGCGAGCCTCTGGTCGTATCTATAGCGTCTAGCGTCTAGCAGTGGCCAGGTCCAGTTCAACGACAGTCGCTGTGGGAAAAATTGTCAAAACTTCCGAACGATGAATGATCCACAGGTCATGCCACCAAATCGAACGCGTCCATTTAAATCGAAGCAACAGCCGTTCACAGATTGTGCAATTCGCAGGGCAACAATAGCAATGTAAATTAAAAACCAAAAGCTGTACTGGCGACGCCGCCACTGCTCTATACTTTATTCAACGGGAGCTTCGTTATTGCCAATTAGATTTATTGTTCATGCTCGACGCGTATTTCGTTAAGGAGGAGTGCTGGCGGCCAGGAAAAAATGGTATGGATAGGAAAGGGAGTTTCATTATTATGCCGTGATAAGGCTGTTGATGTAAACAAAGAAACGCTAATCAAACGTGCTAGCTTGTTTACAGTACGCGGACGTTTAGGCATCGCTGCATAGTTCGTGAAGTGTCGTTACAGAGGAGACGACTCGTTCTCACTTACGAAGTGAGAATTGTCACTAAGGGTAAGGTGGCTCCGATCGACAAAGAAAGGGGGACAAAGGCCCCGGGAAGCGGAGGTGAGCGTACTCAACCCAGGAAACCGAAGGTCCAGGGCAATAAGGTAGAGGAATCGCACGCCACTACTCAAAAACCGCTTTACACGGAAGTTATGAGCCAAGTACGGATAGGAATAATTTCAAAGAACTACCCAACGACAACTCTAACAACACAACAACTGATTTTGGTCCAAGACACCATAATCAATAAAGTAGTTGAGAAGCGGGGAACAGCAGTAAAACCGATCTTCAGAGGCTGCACAATAAAAACAGGCTTCCTGGTAATCAACTGCCATGACCAAGCCACAGCGGACTGGTTAAAGAACATAACTCCCAGCATACACGTGTGCGTGGGAGAGCTCTTAGCGGTTGACGAAAGGGATATTCCTAGATCGGAAATCATGGTGGCCTACCTGCCAAAAGGCGCCACGAAATCCAATGAGGAGATAATGGCATTCATAGAGACCCAGAACGACCTGAGTACGGACTCTATCCCCAATGGGAACGACGTCGAACTGGTCCTCACGATGAACGATGAGTCCATGCAGAAGGTGATAAGGTGGGGATTCAGGATCAACTACATGAATCACACTGCCAAACTACGAGCGCGACAGTAATACTGGCGGCAAAAAGGAGCAGGCGAGAACGGTGGAGACGGAAGTTGTTGGTATGGCACCTGTAAAAACCCCAGGGAATACGCAAATGCGCCCTTCTGTGGACCAGGAGCAACAAGTCCCTGGGCCATGCAGAGTAAGTACCAGTGATGAACGTCAGACGCCTTCCCTTCGAATACTGAGCCCCAAAAAGGAACTGCTAGACTGAATCCGAAAAAAGATGTCAATCGTGGAGCACGGAACAAAGATCCACAGAGAATAAATAAAGGAAGTCCCTGTGGACCCAAAAACTTCAGAAGGCCATCCCAAAGCAGGCCGATGGACCGCCAATCACAAAAAGGCGGGTCATCATCACAATTACCAGCATAAAAGCTGTTCAGGCGAACATTCAACATGCTAGAGGGGCGTCAGGCGTACTCTCGCGAAGGTTTGCCAAAGAAGACCTCGACCTGGCGTTAGTACAGGAACCGTGGATCAACAATCATTGAGTGCTGGGAATCTCAGCACCAAAATGTAAGTTACTCTATGATGATAGCTATCCCTCCCCGAGGGCGGCTATCCTAGTAAATGGAAGAATTAATTTTACTCCCATTACAGAATTCATCAAGAGAGACATCGTAGCCATCAGGATGGGGGTTCCAACCGTCAGGGGTAAGTCTATAGTGAACGTAGTATCAGCTTACTTTCCTGGTGATGAAGACGAAACTCCACCGTCCCTGATCATCGAGTTTGTCAACGGCTTAAGACAGCGAAATGAACAGTTCATCATCGGCTGTGACGCCAACGGTCACCACACTGTGTGGGGAAGTAGTGACGTCAACAAACGATGCGAGTCCCTTTTAGAATATATTTCTGCTAATAACATTGATATATGCAATATGGGGAACAAACCAACTTTTGTTATCCCGAGGCGACAAGAAGTACTTGTTCTGACAATGTGTAGTCAAATACTAACGGATAGGATTTCCTCTTGGGAACTATCGGACGAGGAATCACTCTCAGACCAAAGACATAGGGAAGTCTACATAGACCCCAGGAACACCAACTGGGATCTCTATACAGAAATGCTTGCGACCAAACAACCCTTGTTCTGCGAAAATGTAAGAACAGCAAAACAACTAGAAGAAGCTTCTAGAATGGTCACAAACAAAATTCTTCAATCATATTATGAAAGTTGTCCACAAAGGGAAAGAGTTTCAAACAGGAAAGTTCCTTGGTGGAACAACGCTTTGCAAAAGATGAGGAGGAACGTAAGGAAACTCTTTAATCGAGCAAAAGCAACGTCGGATTGGAACCATTATAGGAAGACTCTAACCGAATATAATAACGAAATTAGGAAAAGCAAACGGGAACATTTGAGATTCATGTGTGAAAACATCCAATGCACTCCAGAAGCTGCCAGGCTGTCCAAAAAAAGCAAAAAGTCCTTTCCACGGAACATTCAAATGGCCTTGGCAATCTAAAGAGGGACTATGGTCCTTTTAAAACAGGTCCTTCAGAAACTTTGGAAGTAATGATGGAAAGTCACTTCCCAGGCTCAGTTGCTTCTAATGGAAATGAAATGGGACAGTTGAAGGTGAATCCTGGACGAACTATGAGCAGGTGTGATGCTCTCAAAAAGTCCCGTAAAATTTTCCGAAATTGAATTGGAGTAAACACTTAGAGCATGTTGTAAACAAAGCAACTGCTGCTCTTTGGGCCTGTCGGAGAGCGATTGGGAAGAAATGGGGGCTGCGGCCTAGAATAATCCGTTGGATATATCTGGCAGTCATAAGACCCAAGATATCGTATGCTTCTCTAGTCTGGTGGCCCAGAACCAAAATAAATTCAGCTCAACGAGAGCTGGCTAAACTGCAACGTTTAGCAACTCTATCGATAACAGGAGCTATTCGAAGTACTTCCACTATCACTCTGGATGCCATAATGCATCTGTTACCCTTGCATAAATTTGTACAGGTAGAGGCAGTAAAAAGTGCCTTAAAACTTAAAAGGTACAAAAGGATCTTTGAGGGTGACCTAACAGGACATTTACAAACAAAAATAAAAAATGTCAACATAAATCCGTTGGTGACACAAAATGAAGACTGGATGCAACAAAAACCCATCTTTGATATACCATACAAAGTAACGGTCAATGCTCGGAACACGTGGGAATCTGGTGAGCCAACAGTTTCACCAGGATCCTTTGTATTTTACACAGACGGTTCTAAAATGGGTGATAGAACTGGGGCTGGAGTGTATGGATCCAGGACTAAACTCGCCATACCAATGTGTAAATGGCCTACCGTATTTCAAGCCGAAATTCAAGCAATCTTAGAATGCGCTGCCATCTGTCTTAAAAGGAAATACAGACACGCCAATATCTGTATTTTCTCAGACAGCCAGGCGGCTTTGAAAGTTATCAGCACATTTGAGTGCTATTCCAACCGCGTGTGGGAATGCATTGAATTACTAAAAGAACTGGCTTCAAAGAATAGGGTCAACCTATTCTGGGTACCACAGGTCATAGTAACATTGCAGGCAACGAAGTTGCTGACCAACTTGCTAGGGAGGGGTCTCTGGGCACCTTCTATGGACCAGAACCTTTCTGTGGAGTATCCTCAAGTGCATTATCGATAGAGCTTAGAAACTGGGAGAAACAGACTGTAGGAGCAAGTTGGCACACTGCAACTGGAATAAACCAGTCAAAAAGATTCATTGTTCCAAGCGTGAAAAACATGAACGCACTCCTGGAACTTAGGAATTAAGTGTGTATGTAGGCTTATTAACCGGCCACTGCCCATCTCGACACTTCCTAATGAAGCTAAAGAAGATTCATTCTGAAGAATGTCGGTTCTGTGGGTTCAAAACTGAATCCTCAGAGCATCTACTTTGTGAATGCAGTTTTCTCTTTAATAAGAGGAAACGTTATTTCGGGAGTTGCATTATGCAACCTCGAGATATCTGGTGGAATATAAATCCCAAGAAGGTAGTAGCATTCATTATGGATGCTATTCCGGACTGGGGTATAATGCAGGCCTAAAAAACCACCTCCAGTACTAAATACTGGTGGATGTAGAAATGAACTGCGCACAACAAATGGGTCTTACCACAATAGGTCAATAAATGGTCGTAGTTAGTTTGTACCCGGACAGAAGAAGAAAGTGGCTCTCCGTGAAAATCAAATGGAGAGCTGAGGTTTGTCGATTTGACAATTGTCACCTCACTCGATTCTACGATTCGTTTCGAGCCACAATGTTTTTTGTTTATAAAACCCCCCAAATTTTCACCAAAACCCCCGGGGGGATCAAAACGCGTTGGGGGGCGGCGAGGGGGGGAAGGGGGGGGGGGGGTAAAGGCGGGGGGGGCGGCTTTTTCCCTTCCCCTCCCGTTTTTATTTTAAACTTTTAAAGTTTTGTGTGGATTAAAAGAAGTAATTTTTGCCATTTCTTCCGAAGTAATTTTGATAAGTCCTCCGGTATGGCTAAAATGTCAGTTTCCCTTGCGGAATAATCAAACGGACTATTATTCCACAAGGAAACGTGACAGCCCCATTTAGATTACATGGGCAGGCGTTACTAACGTTCCGAAGTTCGCCCCCCTTTTCAGCTGCATACAAGGTAAGTAATTCCGACAGTAAAAGCATTTCTTGACCATTACTTGTCTTATCCTAATGCACATTACTTTTGAGCTGCATACTAGCCTTAAGTCTGTCATGGTGGAAGCGTTACCAAGCGTCAGTGAAAGCGTCAAACCAGAATGAAAAGTCTCTTGATGCGCGTGCACGTATTGACTGTTGTCTATGCAAATAAAAATCGAAGAAGAAAATCCCAATTTCCCTGGGTTTGGCTAGGAAACCACTTTGTGATAACACTTTGAAACTCTACAGGAGCAGAACATCGGTGGACAAACTTTGGAAACAAGTTTCCGACAATAAAAGGTGTTTCGATCAAAATTTGATCGACTTAAACTTGACGCATTTCCTTTCATCGTGCATTAAAAATGTTTGCAAACCCCTCATTTTGAAGATGTGTGCGTGTAGCATCATGCCTCTATTTTGATTTTGAGATTAGCTCTTCAGTTGTCAAAATGTCGTCGAAGGAAGAGAAGCAACGCATCAAAATTTTACACGTGCCTGGCGAAAATCCCAACTACTCTTACGCCAAGTTGGCGAAATTGTTGAGTGTGGGTAAATCAACTGTTACCAACGTATTAAAAGTGTTCGGTGAACGTTTGTCGACAGCCAGGAAAGCTGGATCGGGGGAAATCGAAAGCCGGAGGCCTCAGCGACGACAAACAGAGTTGCCCGCTGTTTCGAGCGGAACCCCAACCTCTCCGTCCGAGATATCGCAAAGAAGCTGCGCCTTCAACCGTGGATAGAGCTTAAAACGAGCTGGACTGTCGACTTACAAGAAAGTTGTGACTCCAAATCGCGACGATAAACAAAACACGGCGGCCAAAGCACGACGCATTTTGTGTACGCGAAAGTTGTACACGACGATGCTGACAAAGTTTGATTGCGTGGTACAGGACGATGAAACTTACGTCAAGGCAGACTTTAAACAGCTTCATGGGCAGGAATTTTATACGGCAACCGGACGGGGAAAGGTGGCAGATATTTTCAAGCACATTAAACTGTCAAAGTACGCGAAGAAATATCTGGTGTGGCCGGCCATCTGTACCTGTGGCTTGAAGAGGAAATTTATCTGAGCGAGTGCCTACAAAAACGTCTACTGCCTTTCCTGAAGCGACACAATTGTTCCGTTCTATTTTGGCCGGATTTGTCATCTTGCCATTACGGAAAAAAGGCCATGGAGTGGTATGCTGCCAACAACGTTCAAGTGGTGCCCAAGGACAAGAACCCTCCCAACATGCCAGAGCTCCGCCCAATCGAACAATATTGGGCCATCGTCAAGCGGAACCTTAAGAAGACTCAAAAAAGCTGTTGTGAGCGAGAAACAGTTCAAGGCAAACTGGCGTTCTGCGGCGAATAAAGTGGACAAGGAGACTGTACAAAATCTTATGGCAGGTGTTAAACGAAAGATCCGGCAATTTGCATTCGGTAAAAAAGAAGCTTAGCTGAATATTTCTCCTGTATTCTGTATTTCCTGAACTTGAAAAAGAAAAATAATTTGACTTATTAATAAAAACTTTGATCGACTCACACACATTACAAATACTGTACCTAAGGGTAACAACTAATCGTTCATAAGGAAGTATTGGTTCTGTATTGAAATTCGTTCAGTCTTTAGTGAGCCTACTGTTTACCATATCGAATACGAAATTGAATGTTTCTAGCGTCATTCTAGTAATCGACATTTTTTCAGGTATTTTCGTAGCTCCCGGTCAATTCGATGATTGTGCTTGATGAAGCAAAGAATTCATCATCATGTTTACATCAGTAGCACGATCAGAAGCGTGATCGCAATGCGTTCGCAGGAGCGTTTAGTATGTCATAACACGCTTAGCGCGACGCTTCTGCTCATTGTACTTTCCAAAAGCGAAACGCTTCACTTCGCGTTACGCTTAGCTTAGCTTGACTGACTGCACGTATCAATGGTTGCTATTCCGTGATTGATTAGAATCAGTGAAATTCCACAATGAATCATCAGAATGGGGCTGGGAGTAACCGGCCATTCTCACCGTACACGTTTCAGTGACTCAATTTCTTTAATAACACTAGTCGACAGAGATTTTTAGACCCAGAGCTCCATGCCAGTTTCCGTTAGCTTGGGTCTCAAAACCACCGAATATCGTATTTTGACCTCATTCGATTTGTATTTTTCTTCACAAATTGGCATCAAAAATTGAAATTTTGATATATTTTTACAACCACTCAAATGACTGCCTCAGCTTAAATGAAAATGCTCCAGAAGCATTTTTTTTTAATTTCTCAGACAACTTTGCAGAAGAAAGCGTGTCGATCAAAATTCATCAGAAAAAGTTATGACCGTTGAAAGGAAGCATATTTTAGCAAAAAAAAAACAGCATAGTACAGTAAACCCCCCGACATGCCCGGATTCCCTTAATGGTGGTCTCAAATGATATATGGGCATTGACCTAGATTAGATTAGATTTCTTTATTAAAGAGACTTTCAGCCGGTGCCTGGTTCGTCTCTCGGGGCATTGACCTTTGTTGTTTCATCAGAAAATAGCTCGTGATCCTTCGTATATAGGAAGTTACTTTCTTCAGCATAGTTGTTCAGTAAGTCAAGGCCTTCAGGATGGTAAACTTAAAAGTTCAGAATTATCTCACTACGTGTCGCTAGTGTGCATGTAAGCTTACTTTATAGCCAGAATCTTGAGATCCTTGACATGTAGCAAGTTGGCGTCTGCGACAAAGATGTTTGGTTGTTTAACGCCTTGAGGATGGTTTTAACATTAGTTCAGAACTCGTCCGCTACATGTGAACTTTTTGCAATATCTGAATTAAGATATCTAGATCATGTATGAACTCATTGTTTTCAGGAAATTTATTCGAGTAATCTTCGTCTTCCAGCCGGTCGACTTCATAGTTCAGAATAATTTCACAGCGTGGGGCACGTCTGCCTTTTGAACTATGTAATGAATGTTTATCGCTAGTGCACATAAGAGGCTGATATCCCAATATGGGTATTTTTGGTGCATTCTTCTAACAACTTCGGGTTAGTCCTTCAGAGAAGTTCTTTACAAAACTTCTGGTAAGTTATTCAGAGAACTTTATGGAAGTTCTGCAGAGAACTTCAGAGAAATTTTTCAGAGAACTTCATGGAAGTTCTTTAAAAAACTTCAGGGAAGTTCTTCAGAGAACTTCATGGATGTTCTTCAGAGAACTTTATGGAAGATCTTCAGTGAACTTCATGGAAGTTCTGCAGAGAACTTCAGGGAAGTTCTAGAGAGAACTTCAGGCAAGTTCTTCAAAGAACTTCAAGGAAGTTCTTCAGAGAACTTCATGGAAGTTCTTCAGAGCTTCAGGGAAGCTCTGCAGAGAACTTCAGAGAAATTCTGCAGAGAACTTCAGGGAAGTTTTTCAGCGAACTTTGTGATGGAAAAGGAAGAAGAAAGAGGTGTCGCTCGGCGCTCGATTTGGATGAAAGAAAGATCTGGCCGTATCCAGAACCCTTCAGAGGAACCTGTTCCAGGAAAATGGGCATATCTCGAAAAATATTTCTAAACGGCATCCTGTCCCCTTCGGAAACCCGGAATATCTCCGGTATCCGGGAGCCACGACCATTCCCGTTACTACATTAATTTCAAAGTCGAATGCCTTTAAGAGAATTAAAATCAGTCAATATTTCGTGAAGTTAGAGCACTCCAAAGTTGACCATATATTTGCCTATCCTAGATGATTTGTCTACCCCCTGTATATGTGCGTAATTTAAATGAGATTTATTGGAAACTCAGAATAAATTGTTTCCCCACCCCCCCCTGGATTTGTTTTTGTTTTATCAAACTAACCTAAAAATCAATGAAATCGAACATTCTGTCGGTGGGGATAAAAACCAATTGACCATAAATTGGAAAACATTCTTGTCGAGTGGATTTTTCGAGGATGTTTTTCGGAACTTGGGAAATGTGAAACTTAGGTAACGTCACATGCATTTAAAAAATCGGACCTCTTTTTCTACGTTGAAATATTTCATTTCGTGTGACGTACTACCAAGAAAAAAGAGAGATCCGATTTACTGCCGTTGATTAAATCTAACATCGGAAGCTGTTGTTTGGTGATTTCAGATCACTGATTCGAAAACGGCACAATTGAGGACAAATTTCACTAGATATACGCCCCGAAAGCGCATTGATTGTTTGAAAAAAATATCACACTGAACACAACAAGCAAATTTTTATGGAGATTCGTTGAAATGTTGATAAAATGACAACATTATTACGCTCAAGGAGGGACAATACTGCTTTGTAGAATTCTCTCACACAACTTAGACTGAGTTTAAACTTTATGAAACGTTAGTATAGTTTTTATACTACGCGACATGTCAACCCAATTAATGATAAAAATGATTACTTTTTAACTATCAACGATTAGAAAAATCTCAGAGTGTGATTGATTTCCATTGCTTCGTTATTTAGCTTTGTGTGCATGTGTGTTTGATAAACTCATGTGTATTTTCATTAAAAACAACTGGCGCTTTGCTCCATTTTAACTTTCAATTTTCAGACAGGCGTATTTCAACGGGATTATCAATACTTCCTCTTCGTATATTAATTAATACACAAACTAAAAGCCTCCTGTTGATATGAAAGTATAAATTTCAATACAAATTATTTAAATAAACATTTATGCTCAAAGTTAACCAGCAATTGAGAGAACCATCAACGAACCCCTCGCGTGAACAACTCTACAAGCTTAGAAATGTTAGAT
This sequence comes from Aedes koreicus, assembly GCA_024533555.2. NCBI lineage: Eukaryota > Metazoa > Arthropoda > Insecta > Diptera > Culicidae > Aedes > Aedes koreicus. The sequence goes on from JAHHFK020006095.1 coordinate 109,761, forward strand.
CAGGTATGCATTCTAACGTTCTATACGCCGGTTGAATCAATCTGTGTAGCTCACAACGCTTCTACCTGAAGCATCTCGTAAATCAAATCCTCCGCAAACGAGAGCGAGAGCAAACCGGTAAAGGCCTCACCATAGTGAGAGTCCAATTCTCGCCCATGAACTCTCACTGTCTATAACGGTGAGAATGATGCATTCATCCGAAATTAATTTCCATCGTGACTCTGCTGCTGCTGCTGCTGCTGCTGTTTCTGCTGCAACACTCTTCTCCTCTACATCTTTTTCGGAATGCTAATGTGAATGATGATGGTCATACCAATTTAGGGAAAAATTTCCCACTTCCTAGCTTTGCTTCGATGGAGGCAGTTTTAGCACGCATAATAACGCGAGCTTGACGTTTCCAATCTAAAACTACAGATTTCGCCATCAACTTACCTGATTTTCTGTTTGTTGATCTTCGGCGGTTCTCGATTCAGCTTCAATCAGCAACCGGAGCCAAAACAATTCCCTTCGCCTGCCTGAAGCGGTACAATATATTTCGTTTATGTCACGATAATCACACTATAGTCACACTCTTTTCAATTTTTCTTTTCAAAACCGAACGCCAAAACTCACTTTCCAGCTGTTGTTAAGCTGTCCTTCGTGTATGAATTATCTAAACAGGAAAAATAAGGCAAAATCAACAAAACTGCAAAATTCGGGAAGATGTGAATGACGACGACGACGACGACAGTTTCGGCCACTTGCACTTCTCATTGAAGGCAAAACTGAACCCTGATGAAATGATGAATCGCGGAATATAGGCATTCATCTGGCCGAATTCTCCTCTCCCGCAGATCTAGACAGACTCTCCGGCACAGTGGTTCGAAAGTTGGCGAAAATCTATGCTCATTTTATGCTGCGCTACGACACGCTTTGAGGAAACTTCGGATGAAGACGAATGGGTGAACAATATCAATTGGGTTCCTTGGGGATATTATAATAAACGCAAATTTGCAATCTGCATTAAACATGGAATCAAAATTGAAGACTTCATCAATTTCGGTTTTCTGAAACAATTTGAAATTAACAGGGCAACGTTAGCAACCGAGCTGCCAATCTCTGAGTGCTAAAACGTGAACTTATTATTTTACTTAAAATATCAAAAGGAGAGTCTAAGTTATTGAAAAAATATCGTTGAGCTCAGAAATGGAAATACTTTCTGCTGAACTAAAACAACTGATGTATTTTTTCTTCCAAAACAAAAAAGGCGAATTGAAAGCTTTTATTTAAAATCAACTTGTATTGTAGTTTCTAGTAAAACAAAAGCAACAAATTGAGGCCCATAGTTAGACCCAATATAAGACCAAATTAACGATGACGAACCAACCCAGGTTGCTGAAAGTCACCATAAGCGAAATATTTTTTTTTAAATCCACGTTGAAATTTGGAACAACCTTCAAAAATATGTTGGAACTAGATTTCGAAAAAAGATTCAAGTAACTTTCTATGGAATTTTTTTAATATAATGATAAATTTCAATGAGAGTCTTTTTGGATACAGAAACCATTCGCTAACTGGATTATGGTAAGTATACAGCCCAGTTAGCGGTAATTGGGCTAACATTTGAAATGTAAATAAATTTCGAGAATGTTTTGGTCCAGATTTCAGTTGGCATATTTCAGTTCTCAATGAATAAATTAAATAATGTTGTTATGCTTTAAACGTTATTGCGATATAGCTTATGTAGAACTCCATTGTGCAAAACCCTTGACTCCGTTTGTATGGGATTACGACTCATTTTCGTAAAAAAAAAATTGAGTCGCTCATAGGCTTAGTAACTCCAGCAAAACTGAGTCGTACATCCCATATGCAACTGAGTCAAATATTTTTTAAGATTCCTGGCCGTGCAGAAACTTAAAAAAAAAAGCATTCCTGTTCCTCTTTGTTCATCGAATGGTGTTGAACTGTCAATGACGCTCGAGTTTTGCCGCCACATTTTTGTGCTACACTCTAGAAAGGAAAACTATATGAAATTTACGCATCCCTAATTTAACAGTGACTTCGATAGCACGGACTCGGTATTTAGTAGCTAGAGTTAGTTTTTTTTATCAAGTTTTTAAATACGAGAACTCGCCTTTGGTTTAGTAATGGATAGCATGTCTGGTTTCACACAGAAACGGAAGCAAGAACTCTTATCTTTGGCTGAGAAGGTTAAATTATCGAGGATTTTGAAGGTGGTGGTGGAACCCAGGAGTCTCATGCCAGAAAGTATGGTGTAGGATCATAGTCTGTGAATCGTTTTTTTTTTTCAAATATGGATAAACTACGAGCTAAATAAGAGAGTTATAGAGAACACGGTGTGGAAAGTCGTAAAACCCTGAACGAACCGCATTTGCCTTTGATAGAGGAATCTCTTTGTTTGTGAATTCTCCAGCAACGATTATCCAATATTATTACTGTCCCATCCTCACAGCTTTACAGCCGTACGACTGTAAGGCTGTTTCAGCTTTACAGATGATATGAGAGTTATTATTGCGCGAGATTCAGAAAACGCGGCAATTATGTTGGAGAAAATTTTGCTACACGTTCATGCCATGCAGTAATGTCGATGGCTCTATCAAATTAAAATTATTGCACCATAATTAATATTTTTATTTTTTTATGCACGGAGTAACGAATTATGATGATGTTTGGAAAGAAATATTTTCTTATCACCATGAGGCTTTTTGGGAATGGACAGTAATTTTGCCAAAACGACGATGTGAAGAGAAAGTGTTGATAGTTCCGTTAGTGTACGGCAGGCTGTGAAAAACGAATAGAAGTATTCGAAAATTGAGCGGAGGGCTGTTCGAAAGGCAGTACCCGAAATCTTGTTTATCGGAACCGCTGCCAAACCACGCTCACTTCCGGCAAAAGAATTTCTACCAGTATCTTACTGCAATTTCCCGAAAGCTTGTATGACTCCAGAGTGGTTCAGAGCTTGGTTCTACAACGAGTTTGTGCCCTCAGTGAGGGAATTTTCTAAGAAATGCAACTTTTGTGCCAAAAGCGTTGCTTGTGCTCGATAATTGCACCGCACATTACGATGTAGGAGGCGATCTAATATCGGATGATGGATTGATTAAAGTAGGCGTTACTTTTTATAACCAAACACACCTAAGTTTTCGCTGCTTTTTCTTCTCAGGTCATTTATACCCCCAAACGTCACTTTAGAGTGCCAACCCATGACCTAGGCGGTCGTCAACGCTGCTGCGGTACAAAAAGAAGCTCATGCTCAAACTGGACAAAGAGCTCAAGTTCGAGGATCGGCTCAAAAAGGTCTCTCTTAACCATAGTATAGACTGGTTATCTGCCGTATGGGATGGGATGAGAACAGTCCATCTACGACTCTATTCTATTCTAATGCTTACACAGACAGTAATGAAAAACATCCTGGAAAATACTTAACCAGTATTTTTCTTAGCAACATTAATATTTGTGGCATATTTGTAATAGGTTAGGGAACGGCGTAATCAGGGGTGACTGTTTTAATCAGTTGTTAGAAAATAGGTCCTCAACTGCTACATTTTCCAAATTATTTAACTTTTCATGATACGATCATAAGCTCTATCTATCGGGCTAATGATTCAATGCACAAATCATGATTGATTACCAATTAATTACTGTCATTATGAAGATTTAAAATACATCATCTAGATAACCATCAGTTTCCTGCCAGCTTAAGAAATTCGCTCATATTTTTCCTTTGTGTATTTTGCATTTGATCGCGTGTACCCGGAGGGCATGTCTTCATCAGCTCCTTCTCACATACCAAAGGCTGGAAGTCTCTCAAATATGGAAATCCAATCCAATCCCTCATATTACATAAAAGAATTCAGGCAAACAGTATGTGTCATTTTAAGGATTTGCTATACTTTTAAGATTGGTCGACAACGCATAAGTTTTTGCTAATTCTTCAGCATACTTGCAATTATACCGATACAAATAGTGTCAAGGAACTGGCTTAAGTCCATTGGGCCCTCCCTTAGCTCAGTCGGTAAAAACGCAGCTACAAAGCAACACCATGCTGGACGTGGCTGGGTTCGATTCCCGGTCTGGTCTAGGAATTTTTCGTAAAGGAAAATTTCTCGACTCCGTGGGCATAGCGTATGATTGTACTTGCCACACAATCATACTAATGCAAAAATGGTAACTGGCATCAAAAGCTCTCAATTAATTAATAACTGTGGAAGTGCATCTAGAACACTAAGTTGAGAGCAAGCAATAAGCTAATTGTGAAAGCAATAAGCTTGAAATGCTGAAGAAGAAGAACTGGCTTAAGAAATATTAAATTTTTCATAATTTTGGCATAACTTAATTGGGCTCTTGAATAATTCAACGATAAGCATAAATGTTACATGAATATATAAAGGGCGAATAGCGAACACTTTCAACTGGCTGTAACTTTTTTCCCAATGGACAGAACCTAACCAAATGCCACCTAATAATTCGCAATTTAACCACTTGGTGTAGTTAGTTTCGAATCTCCAGTTCATGATGAGCTAGAAGGATTAAATCTTCGAGAAATTACTTTCGATGATCCTGGTGATGACCTGGCAATGCGCAAGTAACACACAAAACATATTTTTTAGAATGACTTATGGTATGTAATTTTTTTTTAAATGTATTATCAACGTTTTGCAAACACAGGACACGTTTTGAGTCAGTTCACTCTGACAAATGATTGAGCTATAAATACGATTTTTTATTTTTTTACTTAAATACATCGTTCCGAAGGTATAAAAACATTAACAGAACACGATTTTATAAATAGTTTAAGAGACATAGTTTTGAAATAACATTACATTAAACATGATTTGTGACATAAGGATGGATTTGACTGTGATTTCACTGCCAACGAGACGCAAATCAAATATGGTCATGGAGTGGTGTTGTTTCTACAAATTCTTCAATTCGATTTCACAAAGGTAGTTGGTATATCACATGGGGTTGCCTTCGTATTCACGTTCGTGAAAATGAGTGATACATGAATTGATTTACATCGGCACTGATACAGCAAAGTTCTCTTCGATAAATTCGTCAGACTAGATTGTAATGCGAAAAAGGTCCCAGGGAAGAATACTAAAAAGGAACTAAGAGTTAAAAAATGCGCCCAAAATTTAGCTGATCAGTCTCGGATAAACGGGTTCAACGCAACGAAGTTTGACCTCCTAGGTACCAAAGTCCATTGCGGAACCTACAGTGCACGAAATTCGTAGAAGCGCACAGACATTTTTCTAAATATTTTGAAGAAAGCTGAATGAAGTTCAATCTTATTGATTTTGTTGTTTTTTATTGCTTACATATGTATTTATTTTATTGCTTTCATAACCTTTATAACTTTTTAACATAACATTTTCTACATTTTGGTGAGAAATTCCTATAAGCGCCAGGCTATAAACGTTAGTGTGTAAACCATAACCTACATAGCAACAAAGTATTTTCACTTCACTTTCTTCAGTTTTCTTTGTTTCCCAATATAGTGTTGTTAACGCTTTTTAAACACGATGCCGAAAGCAAAGTTCTTGGACGAAACAAAGCGGAGATTGATGCTCGAAATGAAGGATATCGGTTTAAGGTACCGAGAGAATCAATAAAGGAGAAACTGTGATAAGAAATTTCCTGAAGAAAGGGGGAAAAATGGCATCCGGAAGAAATCCAAGGGCAACTCCAAAATTTCCAATCGATACATCTTGGTTAAACTGAAAATGTCAATGCTTCGGACTGAAATAAAGCAGGAACTTCTCCTTCCCATGACGAATAGACGTGTTGTTCAAATTTTGCACGGATCTGGGCAACTGGTTCACAAGAAAAAGTCCAAAAATCCCAACCTCTCCCCGAAGCACATTCAAGCGAGATTGGGATTGATGAGTCTATTACTGGCATGATCTTCAGGAGAATCCCCAGGTAAAGTTAAGCAGAAATTTCGGAGGAGGCAGTCTTATGGTGTGGGCTGCTTTTTCGCGAAGGGGTAAAACTTCCATTGTCCCAATTTCTACCAGAATAAATTCAGACCACTATGTGAAGCTACTGAACAGTATTCTTTTTCTATTTACTGAGGATCATGGACAACAACTTCATCTTTCAACCTGATAACGCTGCTATTCACGAGAGCAAGAAGTCTTCAGCAAGGTTTTTAGGGGGGAGGACAGCTCGTAGTCCGGACCTGAATGCTAAGAAAAATCTCTGGGGGATCCTGGCGAGACGAGTTTTCGTGAGTTACAAACATGCGTAAGAGTAGAGTGACGGAAAATTCCATCGGAAATGTTGAAAAACCTCATTGTCTCGGACAGGTTAAAGGGTGGGCACGTCTTGAGAGCAGTGGTAACAGCTTCAAGCTGAAATTTATTCTTAATTAAGTAACTGACGACATACAAAGGAATGCAGACTGACATATTCGTGTTCCTTTCCTATTTGAGGTCCGAAACTGTCTTCTGGCTACCGCTATTTACCTGAAATTATTTCAGTATCTCTACTATCTCCACTATTTCAATTTCACTCACTTTAAGCTTCATTTCGCAGTACTTAATGCACTGAATCCGTACTATAGCTCCCATCTGTGATAATAGATTTAAGTTAACAATAATATTAGTAAATTTAGTCTTAAATTCATCTTACTCTACAGGTTTACCTCACACTGTCTAGTTTAAATTCACTTAGGTTTAGGAATTGAGTTTATACTCAAAATTTAATTTATTTACTAATTATAGTGGTCTATCAATCCAATTTCTTCATGGTGCACTAAACCCGGTAACACCTTGACAGCTCCAGAGTAAAGTCAATGTACCCTGATAATCTTGGCTCATTGGTTCTGTCAAATCGAATGAATCCTAGAACAAATTATCAATTGAACGTATTTAAATTGACTGCTATTTTCAAAACTGTGGAGCTCATATTCCTACTTGATGAATATCATGCAGACGATATGTTGTTATTTTTCCTAAATGTTAAATGGTGGATATTTTAACCCTTTTTACAGAGAATATATAGAAGCATAAACACTCTCTACTTAGACTACTAGCAAAAGATTGAATAATTTAATAGCCGTAAATATTACTACTTCACATTTGAAGCCTACTTCACTTTCAAATGGCACACTATACTTTTCAATGTGTGACGCCCTGAAACCTTCAGCTCAATGAAATTCGGTTGCTTTTTTAAGCGTACACTGAGAAAAAAAGATCGGTAAACGCCATCATATTCTAGTTTCATTCAACAGGAATTTCACGTTGAATTGGGCACAAACATCATATTAGTTTTATTTGACTACCTACGGTGGTTAAAACAAACTAAAATTTTGAGAAATTGTTTCGGTAACTAAGCAGTTAAATTCAACTGACATCCGTTTAAATTTACCATTATGTTGGTTGTTTCATTATGACAGCTACGAAAACAAACAGATTTGTTGGTTGATTCTACCAACGCTTATGGTTTGTTTCAAACAAATTTTAGTATGATTTAAACTGAAATGCTGTTTAAAACAAACATAAAAAAAACGGTTGATGCAACAAACATTTCCGTTTTCAATCACCTAACATTTATTCTGTAATTTCAATATTGGAATAGAATGCTAAGAATCATTAAAAAATTGCACATTTACATTTATAGACTTCTCTCAGTCTAAAAGAAATCTACAAATGTTAATGCGAGCCTTTCTACTATTTTCAGGTTCTTTTTAAGTAAAATATTAAAATTCCACCAATTGTTCAGTGACTGCGTCAGAGCATGCAACGGGACTGGATGGCGAAAAATAAAGCAACAACAAAAAAATAGTTTTTAGTTCCTTTTTCTCCAAACAAAATATCAGTTTGATTTAACCGCCGCTTTGGTAGAATCAATATAAAATTCTAATTTGTTCCCCTGAGTCAACGCAAACTGTGTTTTGGTAATGATAAATCTCTTTCAACGTGAATAACAAAAATATAAGTTTAGAGCAATCATAATTTGTGTTGTATTGTGGTAAGATCTTAAGGTACAAACAACCAACCTACCTGTTTGTTTCGAAACAAAATAAGGCCTGTACTCGAAAAAAATGCACCATTTTTACCCGTGTTTAACTTTTTTGTCCGTGGCTAAAAATTGATGAAAATCTGGGTATAACTAGTTTGTGAATTGTTTACATGTTCAAAGTTTCATAACAATCGGTTCAGTGGTTATTGAGATGTCATCGAAACAAGAAAATAATCGCCGGAGAATTTTGCGCGCCGTCATGGAAAATCCGACTGCGACCATGAGATGGATCAGACTACAACTGGGAATCACCCATACAACTGTGTCTCGGGTGGTAAAATCGTTTAACGAGTCCCAGACGACCGAGTGGCGGGCTTGAAGTGGAAAAAAATCGAAGACAGCTGACCCTGTAAAGGCTCGGAAGATGTTTGATTATTTCAAGTGTAATCCGAACCTTTCGATTCGCGACGCGACTCTGAAGGCAAAGTGTTCCGCCTGGTTCGTTCAGCAAACCATGAAACGAGCTGGGCTTCGTGTAGTCAAGGTCCGCAAGGCACCGAACCGGCGTGATCAACAAAACACGGCGGCCAGATCCCGCGCAAGGAAGCTGTATCGAGAGTGGTTAACGAAACCGATGTGTGTGGATGACGAAACCTACATCAAGGCAGACGCAAAGCAGATACCGGGGTTGGAGTTACCTACGTTGCCAAATCACGGTTTGATGTTCCGGAAGACATAAGGAAGAAGAAAGTGGACAAATTCACCAAAACATACTTGCTCTGGCAGGCCATATGCCAATGCGGTAAACTGAGTAAACCGTACATCACAACGGACACCATCAGCAGCGAAATTTACGGCACCGAGTGCCTCCAGAAGCGTCTGTCGCCCTTCGTGCGGTCCCACGGAGGCGAGACATTATTTTGGCCGGACCTGGCATCATGCCGTTACGCGCGATCGACGTTGGATTGGTACAGAGACAATAACGTTGTTTCTGTACCAAAAACCGCCAACCCCTCAAATTAACCAGAGATTCGTCCGGTGGAAAGATTTTGGGCCATAATGAAGGCCAAAGTTTGAAAATCGTCCAAGGTGTTTAAGAACGAGCTGGAGTTGAAGAAAGAATGGATGAAAGTGACCAAAAAGGTCGGCTCCACCATTGCACAAAATGTAATGAGGGGTCTTAAGGGAAAGGTGCGGGCTTTCAGCGATGGAAAGGAAATTGAATAAAGTAAATATGCCGAAAGTTTCAAGAAAATCCGACTTACAATAATTTTTTGGCGAACACTTTTGTCTGGTGCATTTTTTTCGAGTACAGGCCTTAGTTGGTTGAAAACAACTAGTTTTTTAGTTTGAAGTCAACAAAAAAGTTTGTTGTTTCAAACCAGACTGTTCTCCGTGGAGCAATGGTAGCTTAAGAGGTTACTCTCGTTTCTCTCTCATGCTCACATGATGGATTGGATTTTTTTCATCGCTTTGTGCTTGAAACAGAGAGGTCCATAAATTTTATCAAGTTTTATGCTTGGGGCTGAGAGAAGTGTAGCTCATACATTAAACAAAAGAGAAACTCATACATCAAATAAAAATAATCCCCTCTTCTGCATTCTTTACATCCCGTTTTTATCTCTTTCTCTCTTCTCTCTCTCTCTTCTCTCTCTTCTCTCTCTCTCTAAAACTTTCGAGGGATTCTTTAGTACAGATTGAAACACAACAGTGCTGGCTAGCATACTCTACAAATAGTAGAATGAAAAACGTAAAGGTGATTGGTTTATGAATGAAAGAGAGCGAGCCCGGAGAGAATTTCTCAATTGTAGATTCGCCCTAATGAAAAAAACCCTAGATGTATTCCATAACTAAAAAGCGGTAGCATCGAGAATGGATGGTTCATTTGCTTATGCACGGTAGAGACATCTACAATTTGTAGATCTCTGTCAAGATGCTCGGGGGTTGGGTGCACTTCACAATTAGTACATTTATTGCTCCATGTGACAGTTGGCCAAGCTATTGAACTGACGTCTATGCTGTCTGTCCGATTCACGTTTATGTATCGGGCGGTACTGAACTCACACCGGTAACTGACATTGCGGTACTGAGCTCATTGCTCAGTGGTCCCGCAACACTCATTGACTCAATGCCGAAACGGATTTATGGAACAATTCTGACATATGGTGAACCAACAAAAGACTGTATTTCTGTTGATAATATCTGTTATTTATTGATTTGAATTGATTTTAAAAGTAAAATTTGATATGTGCTAATACGAATTTCCACCCGAAAAAAGTGTTTTCTTCATTAAAAACAACAATTGAAAATATAATTAGAACCCGCAACGGTGCAATTATCTTGTTATTTGAATGCCTTTTATATACGTTATTCATGTTTTGCATTTAGAAAATTTCCCCCCACCGGATCAGTACAACTCGAATATTGGTTCTTTAACATTTCCCGGAAGGCTGTTTTCCAGAATGAGCCATTTCCCAGACCAAAAGAAGGGATAAATTTCGGGAAATGTCATAGAATATCTTTACGTACATTTAGATTACTGGAAGAGTCACAAATTGTTAAGATTTTGCCAAAATTTCAATGCTCTACTGACTTCGTTTGACCGAATTTGAAACGTCAGGTTAAGCCATATTATCCGAGCATGGTAATGAAAGAATGAAATTAGACGGGAGCGCATCTTTTATTTTTGAAAACAAAGAAGGTAAACATTCGTAAAATTCACACTTTAAGATACCATTCCGTTGCTCTTGAACTGAAACTAAAGTATCGTACGGAACGTTAAGTTAAATTGATAACGACACAGATAACACAGATAAATTTGGCTTTTTCGGCAGGGTGAGCAATCAATGGGCAATTAGCCAATGTAGTTTTCTACCCTATCTTCAGATAGGTTGTGGTCGAAATCCCGGAACCAACTTTCCGAATTATGTTATAAACCGGGAACAATCACTGCATTTTTGGCCTACCTTCGAACCACTGTGCAGCTCCCTTGCATGCGTAATGAGAAACGACGACGCACGCACGTTGTGGGCGGGAGAAATATAAATCACCGCTGCTGCAATTTTTATGCAACTCTCCCTCGCTGATGGCTTCGTAGTAGGGGTGCGTATTATGGTAATGGTTGCAATTGCAAGCGGCCTTTTTCTTCTTCACTCGTCATAACACACGGGCCGATACGCGCGACAAACCACACGCACTGATTGACTGTCTGGCTCAAAGTTGTCGTCCTCGTCCTAGTCTTCCCACTCAACTGCAAGCGGTGCCGAGCGAGGTACTTTGTATGTACAAATGAATGAAGCGGCAGCAGCACCACCAGCAATGTCCAAAAACTAGAACGGTCACAGGCCTTGCTGCCGAGGTATTTTGGATATGGTCGATGGATTAAAAATAAAGTTTTGTTTCACACTCACTTCTAGCATGTAGCACAACAAACTAAATCGGCTGCGAGAATTGCTTGCATGCGTGCGATGAGCCGGTACATTCGTAGACCCTCTTCACCGGTACCAGTAGTAGTGGTTCAGGTACAGGGAGAGAGCGAGTGAAGCTGCAACACGATGATTTAAAAAAACCAGACACGCCGTTTTTTTCTTTATCTGCTAAAACTTCACAACCTTTCGATTCGTCTTGTAGTAGTGATGGGTATAATCTAGATCGGCAGGAGAAAATGAACCGTTCGAAAGAGACGATGAACAGAGACTGACTGATGAACACATAAAGCCGACTGTTTAGAGGTTTGGGGAAAATACGGTTTGGCGTGGGAGAGAATTGAGAGCGTTTTCCTGAATTGAAGAACGGATTTGGATGGCTGCTGCCTGCCAGCTAGCAGTGGTTTTTCGATCGGAGTGGTAGGTACATATATGCATGAGCCGAAAAAGCAAAGAAGTTGATTGTAGGAGAGTTTTTTTTTTTTTTTTTTTTTTTTTTTTTGGGGGCGCTACATATATGCATGAGCCATGAATATGAACCGGGAAAAGCAAAGAGATTTTTTCGCCTCAGAAAAATAATGGATATTGTGGGAGAGTTGACGCTGCCAAAATTGCTTTGACATTTTCGCATAGTTTGCGATTTCCGCGAACTAATGCGGACAGGTTGTTGAACGAAAGGCGAACTCAAATGATGTGTGGTGGCGGTTTTTTTTTAAACTTGGTTGAACGAAAAAATTGCTAGTTTTGCTAGTTTTTTAGCACTGCATTCATTTCTCAAATTATCGTCATATTCTCCTCCATCCTCGGTGGTTGGACCATGTAAAATGTGCAATTTTGACAAAAAAATGAATTGAGGTCCCGGCAGTGTTCTGGAATACTCTTTAACGTACGTTTATCCGTATATCAAAACATACTGGGAGGGATTTTCAAAAATACGGTTGTAAAGCTTTCGGGCTCTCATTTTGGCACACTTCTGCTTCCTGCATGTCTTCAAATCATTTATTTTCTTAATCCGCTGGATCATCTCTATGCTGGTCTTGTTTTTCTTTGCCAAATCACAAGTAGAGGATTTGTTCTCCCGAATACACGCCAAAATAATATGCACTAGTTCAAGCGCAATTACGTATACAATGTTTATGACTACTTTTCGATACGCTTCTTACATTATTTAATGATTTGGAATTAGCCCTCAATTAAGAACTGTGGAAGTGCTTCAAAGAACACTAATTTGAACGGCAGGAAAAGCCCGCAGGACGTATAAATCCAAGTAGAAGAGAAGAAAACTGAAACTAAAGTAGAAGAGAAGAAAAATGAAACTGAAGATTCAAAATAAATTAATTAATTCATTGCCTCTTTTAAATATTATTTTTGACAATTTTTAGTGGCATGTAGTATATCATTTCAGCTTTAGATTTTTGGTTGTCAAATTCTTAAATTCATACCAATTTCTAATTTTCCTCTAATGTAATCAGTTTTTTTTAAAACATTTTGTGAATATCTCTGTTTTGTTATTCGCTACACTGAAAGTTAATTTTAGTTTATATTACGAAATCGATGGTAGAACTAACAAATCTGTTAGAAAACGAAATTGATTTGTTCTTTTTATGAAGAAACATTCGTAATTAATGGCAAACCCGCAACTGTCAAAAGCACGAAGCACTTGTCGACACAGAAACAACATTCGTGCATTGTACGAAAACAATACAAAGAGCTACAAATATTTTGTTACAAATTAAAAATAAACGTCTCGCTGATGGTTGCCTGAATGACTGAGAGATCTACTTTATCGACTCGAAATGTAATTGACAAAAAAGGCGCAATAACGTGGAGTTGTCTAGCGTCTTTTTATTATGTTTCTGACATGGGATTCGATCCTGTATTTTTGGAAAGAGCTGATACTGCATCCTTGGTTGATCTCACTAGGCCATGGAGACTCGTGAGATGATTCTTGAATAATGAGTATGAAGTTAAAACTCTCGACAATGCTTCAATTTTTATTTTAGGGTACATAAATTATTCCCGCCCATTCCAGCAGCAAAATCAGCGAAGCAGCGATTGGCTGGTCTTCGCGAAATCCATTTCGTGCATTATACAAAAAGGTGTAATTATAGCATTTCACTAGATAAAAAGCAATACGAATGTTTCATACAATATACGAGACATTTGTTCCTTGTACAAAATCCATGATTACGAAGCGAGTGAAAGCTACGAAAACAAAATTTTCAGTGTACAGATTTTACTAATGTCAACATCGAATCAGAACCTTCAAACCTTGTTCCGTCCGTTGGAGTCGATTTTACCATTTACCTACGCACTCCGTGATAGATGCTAGATGATGATGTTGTTCGTTTGACCAATTGTTTTTGGTACTTTCTGCGGCTTCCTTCGAGCATATACTTCACTGTGGGGGTAGTTTACGTTCCATGGGAAGTCCAGATGAGATAATACCATAACCAACCTCCAAGCCACCCTTAGAACCGTCAGTGTAGACTTTTTCGTACTTAGGATACTTCTCGTAATGTATGATTGGCAGAGCTTTTCATTGCTTACGTTATTCAGTTAGGCCCTACTGAAAAATCTCCGTCAAATTGTCCACTTTCGCCTGAATGCCTTAATTAATCCAAAACGTAATATCACAGATAGACGTTTAAGCAAGAACAAAATCAACCGATAACTTTGAGTAAATTTTCAAATCGCTAGCAAGCGCTCGTGTTAGCAATCGCTTGTTAACTAACGCCGCGTAGTTCACTTAGTCGAGGTGGCGATGATGTGGCAAAGTTGCGGCATCTACTAGCATGCCATCTACACGCCATATTGACACAATGTTTTGTCGTGCAAAGAGATGCCACATAGCGGCAACAAAACTGACAGATTTGCCAGTTGCTAGTTGGTCATTGTTATTTGGCGATTTCTTTTAAATTGACGGTTATGTGATTTTACACACGCTTGAATGGCTGTCACTTAAACACAAACTGTTTTATTGTAAAATTTAATTGGTCATCCTAAAAAGAACGAATGGCTGTCACTTAAACACAAACTGTTTTATTGTAAAATTTAATTGGTCATCCTAAAAAGAACGCTTTTCTAGGTTTTCTAGGGTAGCAGGACACCATAATGTGCTCGAGCTACGTCACTACGAATAACTCGCGCGCTTTACACTAGCATTGATAGCATAGCCACAAAAATGCAGTACGAGGCAAAATTCGTAAGAGGGGAAGGGGAACAATTATAAAATCAGACACCGGCAACAAAGCAAAATTATTTTGCCGGTGAGGAGTGTGGCTACTGCGTTCTTTAACTTAATGAAATAAAAAGAAGACAATTTGAACTATTTGCTATCCGGTTTTGAAGACCCTGGAAGGGAAAACAAAATTTTCAACTTCTTCATATGCAAATTTGTGTGACAGAAAAAATAGGTCATTTTTAAGTAAAAAAAATTAACAACTTAAACTAATGGGACTTATAAAAATAAGTTTTTAAATAATAAGTAAGTTTTTCTAATCAAACGGCGGATTAAAGAAGTTATTCTTTTTATTCGAACAAGACTTATTAGCGTTCAAAAACCTTACACTTTAGCCACAGACAAACAGACGTAACACTAAGAACAAATTGCCTTACATCGTCATAAATTTAAATTTAGATTCTAGAAAATGAGAAGAATGATTAGTACTTTCCATTTTACATCGTCATAAATTTAAATTTAGATTCTAGAAAATGAGAAGAATGATTAGTACTTTCCATTTAAAGGGACCCTCCCCTGGATTTGGGCAAAAATAAGGCAAAGTTTGTATTTTTTTTTTTTTTTTTGTGGGAGAATGATAAGGTGTACGAACTTCCGGTTTTGACGATTAAATTTGATTATTATTCAAGATTTCAAAGAGATAAAAAATTGTGAAAATTCAAAATGGCGGCTACAAAATGGCGATTTCCGTAAGCCTCTGCGCGCAAAACATGGGGCGACAACTTCAAGCCTGCAGCCTCTTGTAGTGGACAGAAATCAAATCTAGTTATCATTCTGAAAGATAATGAAATTTTCTTGAACTGCTTGAACTGAATTTCAGACAATTTAAACTTAAACTCATTGCATAGTGATCATTTGAACTGAAAAGATTAATTTTTCGCTACTTTTTTTCATTTTAACCGTGTTCAAAAATTATAAATAATTAATTATTAATGCCAATTTTTAGTTCAAGCCGTACAAAAAATTATAACCTTTCAAACAGTTATTTGATGGAGGGAATCGGATTAATAGTTCAAGCCCGGGGCTTGAAGTTAGATTGAAAAACATGATTTCGAGAAAAACGCGTTCAAAGTTTTTAGAAAGTTTGCCTTGGGATTACTCTTTTATTCGATCAGTTTTCACGACCACTATTTGATCCTATAGGTTTTCAGGGTCGCTGAATACGAATTTGAAGTCAAATTGTCGAAATTAAAAATGGCGGATCCAAAATGGCGGATGAAAAAATTCGATGTACCAAATTTTGACCAAAATGTCTATAATTTATTTTCGCGGTACGAATTTATACACCCAATGTCTATTTTCGTCGCTTTTATCTTTCTTTCTTCTTCTCTTCTATTCTATCTTAGTCGCTTATTTCTGGGCCGTACAATATACCTTCTTCTACTTCAAATTGCTTCTGTTTGGCTTCTTCCTGGAGACGATGTGCAAGGCGGGCGTTTCGAGCAGCGGTCGATATTTGTCACTCAGCTTCCAGAATTCTCTTAGCGTTGACATCCTGGGCGTATCGGCTGGCCTCGTTGCCAATACTTATGTTCATGGTATGCATGATCTTCAGCAAAGCTGATCTTCCCTCGTTGAATATACACGCAGCAATGTACGTACAGATGTCGATTACTTGATGTCCGCAATGAAGGTTCTTTGGCGCCATTCTCCACACTGTCGCGTTGAAAGATTCGTTGGAATTTTGCGTGTTTGCTCCAACGCAACGTTCCAGCAGGTCCGTTTCGGAGAGAGCCTCGTATATCGGTTTGATGGCTTCGGCAACATTTTTTGCGAGCGGGGGTTTGTGTTTGAAGGTCTGCAATGTCCCTTCTGCCTCAGAAACTCGCCACTTGCACCAACTCTTACTTCCTTCCGGACACAAATGATGCTGTGGATTTTTGTCAGTTGAGCACTTATGGAAATAAGTATCCCAGATGGCATCTTTCATACGAGATGAAGAATCTGCGTTGCGTCTTATCGCCAAACCGTAATAGATCGACAATTCTGTGACGAGTTTATCAGTCAATTTTCCAGCACCCTTCCTTCCGAGCCCTTTCGTGATCTTTTTCAACGTGCGTAGTCGATTTCCCATACGCTTTTGAACATGACCCACGCACTCTTTCTTGATCACCGGGCAGTCCTTGTACGGGTCCATTTCAACAAGGGCCTTGAACGTTTTAGTGTCACCATCGCCAATATAATATTTATATTTAACACCCAGAAAGGATTCCGATCTGCCGAACATTTTACGCACGCCGTCCACCTTCATTTTGCCCGCGCTTTCAGTATGATTAGCTGTGCAATCATCGACGTGATTTTCCTGCCATTCTAAATACTTCGGAGTATCTTTTTTCAAAGACCAATTTTGACAGGCTTGGCAGTACGATGATTTTACAATCACGTTCAAAATTTTGACTGTGTGCTTACCAATAAATGAGACCAGACCGAACAGCGACGAAAATCCTCGCTTTTTCCAAGAACCATCACCGGAAACTGATAAGTGCGTTGGCTCGCTCCCACCTGCGGTGTTGGCTGCAATTTCTTCCTTCACTGCCTTCAATTAAATAATGTCGAAGGCGGTCTTCGATGCAGCGTACAAATTATCCAAGAAGTTGTAGTACATATGCCTGCTGAATGAGTTTTTGATGTCCAGTAGACAGCAAAACGTCTTCACACTTTCTAGTCCGCACCTTAGAACGCGAAAAGCAAACAAAAGCTGTCGGTTTAATTCATAAACGTTTTGCGACATCGGAGACGAATAAATTTGACGTTTTGAGCCTGAACAAACTACGATGAGTTTGAACCCCACCCCAGGTCCAGCCTTGCGTCCAAATTTCACTGCCCCATAACAAGACTTGCAAATTAAAAATTTACTCAACGCGTTGAACACCAGCAAGAAATTGCCAATAACGTAGGTGTTGTTCAATTCAATGTCGTCGTAGCCCGTGATAAGCGAGTCTATTTTTCTTATTTATTCTGTTTCCTGCAACCAAGTGCCAATATCTAGAACTAGATTTTAGAGGAAAATACCACAACCGTGCCAAAGTGAATTTTGATTCGGTGTGCAGGCTTAGTTTGTAAATTAATCGGTGCAAGAAGAGTGTATTAGACACAGATATCACGTTACTAACGGAAGGTTTCCGACACGTCGGCGTCGGTCGGGTTGCCGTGGACGAGTACCGACGGCAGCAACTGCGGGTCCAGCGGGACTTGGCCATCTAGAACATCGAGGAAAGCTGGTTTGCAAAGCTACAAATAATTTATATCTACCATATTTTGAAGAAAATATCCTGTTTTATTTTATTTTTTGTTTATCGCTATGCTTGTCTCTTTTCAGTCTCATTGGAGCGGTGCATTGTTTTTGGCGGATAGTGCTACATACTTTCAGCGTATCGTTAACCAAAACGAACCCTGCTGCTAACCTTGCCCCAACTATCCAACATCCCAGTGATTTCTCGTGGAAGTGCAGAGGATTTCTCGGCTTCCTTCAAAGCGAGTATCATGTCAACACGTTCCTTCCCATTCCCTACTTGACCAGCATTCGGGCACGGCCGGCGCCGGTATTGCTGCATAATGGGTCACCAGTTTTTACACATTGAAGATGTATGTTAGTCCCAAACATCATCTGTTGGTTCTTTGTGCAAATACAGCTGATCTGGCAATAACGGAATGGCATCCGTGGGCGGTCAATCATGCTCATGCTCAATTCAATGTCGTCGTAGCCCGTGTCTTTCAGTTTTTTTCGCTGATGAACTGACGTGATCCGCACTTGCTTCCCCCGTATATCGATTTCCGTGGAATTGTCTCTTCCGACTCCGAGATAGTGGCGTTTTAGTTTTCGGCATTCTGTACGAGAACGGTGAAAAAAATTTGAACGATAAAACTTGTGAGCGGACGCAGCGTTTTGCAGGTTATAATATATGGGCTGTATTTTGACGAAAAATCTGTTTTTTATGTGCTGCCATCTACATTATATTTCTATATTAGGGAACGCTCGCAAATTACGTCCATCAGTTTTTGGACTTTTCAAAATTCGTATTCACGGGAAGTATAAACAATCAACCAATGATTCGGATGTGCGGCGTCATCGTTATGCGTTTCATCTAGTGCAGCAATCTTGATGTTTGAACAGCTTTGCCCTACAGAACATGGTTCAACCACATCTGCTGCCTGCGCTTCAAAGCTAGCTTCCGATTCTTCCTCTAAATACTCAACATGGAGATATTCAACCTCCAACGCTTGCTCCTCCGTTACAGTCTCATGATTGAACGGACTGGCAAGAAACTCGATGTCTTGGAATTCAATTTCCGTTTCGTTGGATGTTTCACCAGGAATCTCAGAAATGCGTAGCAGCGGATTGCGATGGGATGGCATTGCCACGTAACCTAAACAATGATTCTATGTTCATAATAGATAACAACTAAAGTACTTTTCTGCTTACCTTTTCTCAGGCTTGTAACAGTTTTTATAAGCTGTCGAGTTGAAATGGTCGGAACATAGTTTCCGCTTTTCGACCGCCTTTTGTTCGCCTCCGTCAAACTCCACCATAAGCTTGACTTGACTGGCAAAATTTCACCCACTGTGCGCATCTACTTGATGTCAAAATTAAATTCTATGCAATAGTAATATTAATCTCAATAAATTTCATACCATTCTACGTCACGGGGAAAACTAAAGAAGGATTTTCCGCAGTTTTTACCTTCCCGATTGAAGCAAAATAAAAATTCACATTTGCATCCCATGTTTCGACGAAAAACAACAAAACATTTCAGAACACACCCTGATAAAAAAAATTACCTTTAACGAATGATATCACAAATCCTCCAACCATTTCTTTAATGGTTTGGTCGATACCCCAAATAGGTCGTTAAGAAAAACAAGCATACGAAAATTATTAGGGCTCTCACACTTGCAAACGATGCTAGTGCAAGGAAATCACACAGAAGGAAAATGTTATAATTGTCGATGCCAGCGCTGTAAGTGGGAGCTTGGACAACTATTTGTGTTCAAATTAATCGTTTTTTAGGTGGACGATGGGCATCAATTAGAGGGTTACGTCTGTTTGTCTGTGCGTTAGCGTTACGCTCTCATTTTTCAAAATTTTGAAATGACACCCGGTATAGAAAAGAGAGACGTAGTCCTACGTTAAATCCACCCCGTTGTCTCGATACTACTGAAATACTTCTACACGGTTTTCCAAATAATTTGAAAAAAAAAATAACAGGTCTATTGTGAACTTTAATGTACGGAAGAACACGTTTTTTTAGGCACCCCTGCTTGTACATTTTGGAATACATAGTCTTGTTTGTCACGAAAATCTGCGTTTTTTGTCCGCAGCTACAAATACCTTGCCATAATACCAATGCCATAATCTTGTGGATTCATTGGCAAAACCGAATTTAAACTTTCTATGGACATCACCTCGAACAGTGGCTTTATACAACTTTTCACCAGGAAGCTGCCCATAATTCATCCTCACGTATGTTTCGTCGTCCATGAGAATGCATCCTTCGGACTTCGCAAGAACCTCATTGTACAACTTCCGAACACGTCTTTTAGCCACTATATTCTGCTTCAGTGTCCTTTTTGGATTGGCTTACTGGCCAGAAAAGATCGAAATCCTTCTGGCAGACGAATCATTCTGATCCTTCCTTTTGTGTAGCTGGTTAAAAAGGGTTAGAGGGGGAGTTTGCTCTACCGACGATGCTCTGCAGTCTTTTTATTCACAACAGTTATAGCACAGAGAACAGACATTGATTTCCATATACCTTTTCTTGAAAAACTTTTGTAAAAGTTAATATGGACAGCTGGCATAAGAAGCACTAAGAAGCAAGTGCAGAGAAAAACAAACAAAAGTTTTCAGATTAGGTGCTAGGCTTTTTATAGACTTCTCTGCTGCCGTTAGTATTAGTAAACAGTTTCACTAATACTTTGCATTTTGCTGGTTTAAAATAAAAAACAACCTCAGCACTTTGACAGCTGTTCTCGTAGTTGAAAACAATAAACAAATCGATCCTAATACGTGTAAAGCAGCACGCCAGTATTAGTGACATCTTGCTGCGAGAAGTCTATTAGGCTTAGTGACCTTGAACGCACGCACACTAAAGCGCCGTTTAGATCACATGAGTGCACGTAAGAAGGAAAATCTTTTAGAGGAAAACAAACCATCATTCCTCTGCATGCATGTGCCAGAAAGGGTGAGGTGATTAAACGTCAAAAAGCCTAATGGATAAACATTTACATGACAGTTATCGCACAACTGCAGCGGCGCTTACCATGAGCATAACGACATACATTTGAAATGTCGGTTTAAGGTTTTAAACAAGTAGCAGACCGAAGATGAACGTCTGTGATGGCCTTTGTGATGATCTGTTCATCCAGATTTTTCTCCAATCTTCCTTTGGTTCCCTCGTTTTATTGCTCTATTGAATTTACGTCTCCTTAAACTATACGTCTGCTGTAGACGTTTTAGTTCATTCGAGAAGGTTGGCTCCCTCGCGTTCCCCTCTAGGTATCTCAGATTGTTCCAAGTAGAAAGGATGAATTTGACCGCTGGAGGGGTTTTGTTGAATGTGGTGTGGGTGGAAATCAGGGAATCCTACTAGAGGATCTTTAAGCGAGGCAGATCGGCAAGCGGAGGAATGTTTTACATAAGCACTTTCGAATTCTAGAAAACGATATCAGAAACGCATTCAGCACAGGGCTGGTTTTGAAATGTAGGCACTGAATTATCTGAAAAATTATTTTACATCAATGTTAAGGAATCGATCATAAATTGGTTTCTAGAGCAACATAAGAAGCAGGTGAATCCTTCATAGTGTGCATCTTCTTCGTCTTCTTCTTTATGCTGTATTAACGTGACTTTCATCTTCCTGGGCTGGATCGTCACGCCAAGGGATTCTACTTATCGAATCCATCAACACATGGGCCGGGACCAACGGCTTTACTTTTTTTTCTCAGAAAATCCTAACGGCGCCAACTGAAATCGACCCACTAGACTGGAGGGAATAACGCGTACCACTACATCCTTGATGAACAACTGTCTTCGGTTTAACACGGCGGAACGTCTGTCAGATCTGATTTGGCATGATACTGATGAGTATTCGACAATAATTTCCTCGCTAGTTTCGGCATTTCCGGATCGTCCTGCGAATCTAAAGCACTCGAATTCGCGAGGCAGCTGGCTACATTTTGCTGGCTTCTGAAAAACTGCCCAGCTTCATTCCTTCGTTTTCTGTGAATCGAAACATCGACGTGAAAGTTTTTCAGCTCAAACGAAACAAGCAGCTGGAGCAATCCGATCTTCCGAAAGACTCCGTTTCCGGTAGAAGTCGATCTAATTTTTTTGTCACGCTTACGGGACTGAAATAAATATTCTTTGACCGCAACATGATCGTGTTCGCCTTCGCGGAAGTGTCTTTCCGAGAGTTTCGCATTTACCAAACGGTTTGTTTCTCACGAAATGCCTCCATGTATTCATCCAACAGCAAACCCGTCAGTAGCGATTGACCTGTGCTGTGCAGTTGGTTTCATTTTAGTCTTGTATTGCAGTTCTCGTTATTCGGTTCGGTCAGGTGCAAAGTACCGGAAGTACGGGACGAGCCCATAACCTATAGGTGGTTTTGTTTAGAGCGATCAAAGGATAAAATAATTCCAGGAAGAATTTAAACTTGTCCAACGAAACACATCTTTAACACATAAAGCCAAGCCATAGGCTCCTATGGTTTCTTGATCGCTCAAGTTCAGTTAAGTTCAATTTAGCTGCTGATATTATCGTCGCAGCAATAGAGGAATCAATTAACTTCTCGAATCATGAGGAAGCATTGTTTTTCAGGAAACATGTATCCGATAGGTGGATGCTAAAGGACATTGTTCACCTTGAGCTTAAAATTGCAAGTATGCTTCTTTGGCTTCGTTGCTTTCGTGGATTCAAATATTAGAATAACAAGTTATCAATATTATTACAATTATGGCGAACCTTTTTCTTCTTGAATATTTACAGTTTATACTGTCCGGGTTCCCTACCTTGTAAACCTTAAAATTCCCTTCGTTCAATCGAAATGTTCACCTTGCACCCCTCCATTCGACTTTCGTTGTTTCTTATCAAGCATAATTATTCTTACTCAAAACGTGCAACCAATCTCACATTTGCCGTCGTCCACCGCCGTGAGAATATTATTTTAAGAATGTGCCAACGTGTAGGGAAACCCGCACTTGATCGATTGTTTGATTGAGAGTGGGAAGGAGGCTCCAAATGATAAGAGCCGAGCACCTTGTGTATCAATGTTGTTATTTTCGATTACAATTAGTGCACCAAACCGGAGGAGCTACCAACCAACATACCCGCTAACAAGAGCCAATCAATCGATCTGTTTCCACACGACCACAAACTACACGTGATGAAGAGGATGGTTTCCTCGCTATACCGTTCGCGTTTGTTGGAAGTGCTGATGTTTCACTATTTTCTTTCCTGTCTTCCGATTTTTCCCACGCGAAAAAAAACACATCCACCACTGGTTGCTCCCGCCGCGGATAAATTAACGATTATGCAAAACTCCGACGGTGCGTTGTTCAGAACCTTGTCCACACAATCGATCGCGAGCTCCAATGCACAACTGTATGCACGTTTCCGATTTATATTTTATAAAACACAACAGATTCCTCTTCTACGCGAGCTGCACTTTGCAGCAGAAAGCCGAAATTGAAGTCGCATATATTTCTGACACTGATATAGTACACTGAACGAATGCGCCATATCAGCATTGTATGGTTTATTACTCATATATAGCAGACAGGTTCGTTTGTCAGATGACTCTGCTCTCTTTTGTTAAATTTCTCGGTTTGTAGTCATTAATTTAAATGAATTGTACCCAAGTAACCACGAGGCTATAATAGCTTGCGTATATAGGGCATATGCATTACGTCTAGTGCATCATTGAAGTTGGATTAAAGCTGAAAAGCGCCCCACTAAGATCGAACTAATGCTATATCTTTTGTAATGCCATGAGACATTGCTAAAGTAGCATTATTGCATTGGTAATGCATTATTACATTCTTAAAGCTAATCTAACGCTTCATTACTTGAAAACTGTTGAATTGATGCGATCCAGCATTAATGATGTTGATTTTGTGTTGAATAACAGCAATAATATAATGCTTGTGGTTACTTGGGTAGTTATCTAAAGTACAAAACTTGAAAACTTGTCGGGAATTTTGGATATTTTTGTTTTCATTTTGGGATCATTTCCCAAGCTACCACCCTTCGTGGCCCTTCGCCACGAAGGGCCAGCATGTCTTGGATGGATTTTGAGTGGAGTTACTCCAAAGAACCGCACGCCAGTCGGAAAAAGATATACGCCAGACATACAGTGTTTGCGAACATAACATTCGCTTTACTTAATTCCAAAAGTTTGATCAGAAGGTAAACAACTTTTCAATGTTAATATGGTATACATTAGCAATAGGTGTTAATGTTGAGTGTATATAATGCAACTTAGCTAAAACTTCAACGTAACAATAACATATGTTGGGACAAGATGTGAAATCAAAAATTAACCCGCTTAATCACAAACCATTCTTGGATCATTTCCCTTATTGTTGACGACCGTTTCCGTTATTGTTACGACATTTACATTTATGGTTGACAACTATAAACTAACAGTCTCCTATATAGTTTTAACAATATGTCAGATGATAAAAGGCCAAATAACAATATGCTGAATAGGCGGTTAAGTTAGGTTACCTTAAAAAAACGGCAATTTTCACGAACAAAATGTTTGCTGTACTCTATGCCAAAAAGTTGGTATATAATCCAGACCAAGTGCAGACAATAGAAAACCTTTCAATGACAATATGGAACACATTAACAATATGTGTTAATGTAGAGTTTGAATGGTGAAAATGAGATCAAACTATTCGATAACAATAAGATAAAATGTGATAATATATCTTACATTCGAAATATAGTTTTGAATATATAGCAAATTGTTTTACGTTATGCGGGAAGTTACGACAATATATCGAACCGATATATAACCTTAACCAGAGCCCCGGTAAAGCAATAATCATTCACTCATCGGTAGGAGATTTAGTTCAGTGTAGGTAGTGCAGCAGTCGCGTTTTCGAATTATTTTGACATCTCCGCACGTGCTTGTGTTTGTGTCATCGGTGATATGTCCGAGGGTATGTACTGCGCAAGCGTTTGTGCCCAAAAAGAAACGGTTCAATCGTTCCCGCAGTGACGCTTCAGTGACGATTAAAAGTTTTCAAAGTAAAATTTAAACGACTTTTGTTGAAAAGCTCGAATTTCAAACCAGATTTATTCATCATCCAATCCAATCAACATCTCCAATAATATAATTTAGGTACGCTATCAGCGTATGGCTGCCAAACTGTCAGGAATCGACCCCGGGAGGACCGCAGCTGACCATGCTGTTCTTCACCTCCTCCAGACCGATGCCTTTGCACTCGCAGAGCTTTTGCAAAAATTGTTGATACTCCTCAAAGTCCAACGATGATTTGCTGTGGATGGGACGACATCAACAGGTGACATCGATTGATCAACAAGAACCTACCTGAAGGTGAAAAACGTTACGCCCGTTTCAGTGAGGGTGAAAAAGCGCTTCTCTCCTATCAACCGGGCTTGTTGCATCCAGGCATCGCTTTGGGACAGTAGAATGCGCTTGCCGTCGCCCTGGAACGTGTTCGACGTGGGCCGGTACTTGGCGTACGAAGTGAACATTGTCTCTAGAGTGACCGGAGGTTTTTTGGTGGACATTTCGGGTTTCGGAATTTAAAAACTGCTAATTTTGAACCAAGGTCAAGAACGGAATTCCAACACTCAATGAACCGTTAAGTTCGATTACTTGATAACAATTTTGATCGTTGCCATGGCGGAAGGAAAAGGAATTGCAAGAAAAACAATGAAAATTTAAAAAGGGGGAAACGTCGCGTAGGTCACTGAGCTGTGGATAATAAACAAATGCAAAAGAACAGCTGCATAGGTGAAAGGTACGTTCTAGCGAAAGTTGATGATCAACAAATGTGGAATTTTCATTCATGCGTCGTTATCGCTTTATTATGAAAAGTGTTTCGCGCAAAACAAAGTGATTCCAAATATATTAACTTCAGGCATCTTCAGCCAAGTCTTCAGCGGCTTTCAAAATCCTGATTTTGGTCTAATATGTTTTAGAATAAACCCAAGAAGACTGCTGCCCTGGTGTTGTAAATATTGTTGTATGCCGGATCTATTATGCATCGTTTTGAATCTGGTATATGTTTTTATCTATTTTCGTCACTATTTCGAACAAGAAAAAGATCGTTTCAAATTGCATGACAGCTAATTTAAAAGTTGCTTCTAGTGGGTAAAATTTTACCCTTTGCCCAAAAAGTTACTTACATAACTCGTTAAAATTAGTACTTTGAGTTTAGCGTATGGCGGATATATGTGGACAGGGCCACTAAAAAAAATATTGCCGGTAGTCAGCGGATGTGCTTTTATGGTGCATAAATCACAGGAAGGCTCTTTCCCGTAAATCACTACAATAAAGAACAGGAGCAACAATTTGAGTATGTTGGCCCCTCCCGAGAATGGTCTCTCGATAGCCTTTACCTAATTAACGCCAAGGGCGAATTTAAGTTCCATCATGCTAAGGGCAATGATTCACCAATAATAAGGGAACTGCGAGAGGAAATGGAGCATTTGTCAAATTACGGTCTGAACACTACCCAGGTAACCAATAAGCAGTTCCAAAGCGTCTTTACGACAGCCTATCAAGCAATTAAGCCGCCTTAATGCAACATAAATGCCACTTTTTGCCCAATATACGGCTGCTTTACTGCAATGCTATGATAATGTTATTTTGCATTCGAAATGGTTATTACAGGCTACAAGCATTTAAATAGCATTTGAAATGCAACTTAACAATAGATAGCATTCAAGATGCTGATATAATGCTAATAATGCTTGTGGCATCTGAAATGCAGATTTCGAGTTGATTTACTGCATATGCTAATGCTTATTGGTTACCTGGGATGTTGACAGGTTCATAAATCACAGGAAGGCACCTTTCCGAAAATCTCATACCACTATGATAAAGGACAGGAGCAACAATTGGTGTATGCTGGCCCCTCCAGAGAATCGTCTCTCGATGGCCTTTACCTCACTAACGCCAAGGACGATTTTAAGATTCATCATTGCCCTTAAAATGATTCACCAAAAATTACGGTCTGAACACTAGTCACGCTCAAAACAGCCTCTTTTTCATTTGTATTACTGTTCTTTGTTTCTCACGGAAATATTACTAAATTTTCGTAAAAAGTGAAATTTCTATTTGACCCCTACTCTTGCCGTAACACGTTAGTTAAATCGAAATAGCGTGGTTCCTAATGAAACGTTATGCTTTGTTCATACTACAGCGGTGAAAAAGGCTATCTTGATGAAATTTTCTTTGTTGATAATTTTCTAAACTCCCTTGTATCAACAATCAATACGAAACTAGCGATTTGAAATTGATTCACTGTTTTAGAACCCCTAGGTTTGAAGTACACCTTGCAGTCTGCACCTTGCTATACACTCTTGCGCTTTTCAGTACCTTTCGGTACTAGTATCTTTATTTTTGTTTTGATTCGCTGTGTTATTTTGACAGAATATTTGAGGGAGTGTTGGTGTGAGTTACGTTATTAGGGGCGAACCATTAAGCTTGGGACCGGTGTGCTAGTACTTCCTGAGCCAAAAAATATATTCATTTTCTTCATGACTATCCAGCCGCTGCTTGTATTATGTTACAAGTCTGCCCAAGTAACCACAAGCATTATATTATTGCACTTATTCCACCCAAAATCAACATCATTAATGCGGGATCGCATTTATTTGACATCATTATTGCGGGATCGCATTAATTCAACAGTTGTCAAGTAATGAAGCGTTAGATTAGCTTTAAGAATGTAGTGATGCATTACCAATGCAATAATGCTACTTTAGCTATGTCTTATAGCATAACAAAAGATATAGCATTAGTTCGATCTTAGTGGGGTTCTTTTCAGCTTTAATCCAACTTCAATGATGCACTAGACGCTTGACTAGACGTAATGCATATGCCCTACACTGAAAATAAATCAATAATTTTTATTATTAAAATTGGCACTTAAATCGGTCAATTTTTGCTTCGATTTGAAATCATTTGAGCCTGTATGATTTTCATTTGCCGCACATAATTTTCAACACCCGTCACTTATTACACAGGTTTGTTTCCAATGAGACTGATATGGTCCGCACATAATTTTCAATGGAGCGAGAAATGTCATTCAAGTGTGTTTTCACTTTGCCCTATTCTATCCATCTTCGCACTTAAAACGAAATAAAAAACCGTGTGCGAAAAACAATCAACCGCTTTATCGTTCTTAGAAAGAAAAAAAAAACTGCAAAATGGAGAAGCAAAGTGAAGTTTACCGTGTGGTGGTTTAGGTACTTGGTTTGGCAGCGGAAGTCACTGAATTTTTTTAAGGTAATAAATTTCTATAGATGTTCTTCTTTGCCATGTTAACTGTGTTGATTGTGAATATTTCAGATCTGTCAAGCATTTTTGCCATTCCCGCAGAAGAGTTGCTGAACGCGATAGCTTCAAAAAGTGATGAAGTTTTGATTATGGTACAAATAAAACCTCTTTTATTCACACATTTTGTTTATTACATGAAAAGTACAAAAAATCCAATACTAAACTTTTTATGAAAAAATAAAATCCATGCACCTTTTCACATAAAACGTATTAAAAAAACTCATTTGATTTTCGCTAGGACAAGTTAATGTAATCCATGTACACTATAATTAATATCTATTCAGCTCTTGCACTTAAAGACTATATATTTATTGCACATATGGTTAATTGACCACATTTAATAAAAAATAAGTGCCGCACCAATACAGAGCAATAACTTTGCACTTTGCCCAAATCTATAGGTGATTGCATTTAAATATAAGGTGCATTATTTTTTGAGTGTATATATGCAAGCTATTATAGCCTCGTGGTTACTTAGGTAGGTTCGATGTAAAAAGGGATTTTTATTCTAAATGATACACATGCAAAATATATTTGCTGCATTGTATCCATCTACAAGAAGAAGACAACTTCACCAATGCCATACAATCATAGACTAACTCTAAGACCAGTAGGTCCCGAACAAATACGATTTTTTTCTTGGCTCAGTAGTATAAGGAGGAGTAAGTAAAAGGAATTGGATATCTTGAGCTTTTCATTACCTTTTGGTACAAGTATCTTTGTTTTTGTTTTGATTCACTATGTTATTTGATAGAATATTTGAGAGTTCATTGGTGTAAGTTACGGTATTAGCAACAATCAATATGCAACTAGCGATTTGAAATTTGTTCACTGTTGTAGAACCCCTTGGTCCGAAGTACACCTTGAAGCCAGCACCTAACTATACATATTTGCGCCTTTGTTTTGATTTGCTGTGTTATTTTGACAGAATATTTGAGAGTGTGTTCGTGTGAGTTCATTATTAGGGGTGTATTATTAAGCTTGGGACCGATGTGCTAGTACTGACTGAGCCAAGAAAAAAATCGTATTTGTTCGGGACCTACTGGTCTTAGAGTTAGTCTATGGTATTAGCAGTGGGTGGATATTCATGAAGAAAACGACTTTTTATTGCCTCTGGAAGTACTAGCACATCGGTCCCAAGCTAAGTTCCCAGCTTAATGATTCGCCTCTAAGACCGTAACTCACAAATGCACTCTCAAATATTCTGTCAAAATAACAAAGCGAATCAAAACAAAAACAAAGATACTTGTACCAACAATCAATGTGCAACTAGCGATTTAAAATTGGTTCACTGTTGTAGAACCCCTAGTTCCGAAGCACACCTTGCAGTCTGCACCTTGCCATGCACTCTTGCGCTTTTCAGTACCTTTTGGTAAGTTCTTGCTGTTTGTCAGTAGATGGCTCTAGCAATAAGAGCTGGTCGATTTTGATTACCTGTTCCGTTCGATGGCACATGGCCTGGCTGATTAGCAGTTCCACTCATATGAAGACATCAGAAAATGGTTTGATTCGTGGATAGCCTCAAAAGACGAACACTTCTACTGTTGCTGCTACCGTCAAGGTATTCGAGTTCTGCCAGAAAGTTGGAAAAAGTTGTATCTAGCGATGGGGAGTACTTTGAATGATTCATTGGTTACATTTTTTTTTTTCTATAATAATAAAGTTACATTTTTGTCAAAAAAAAAAATACGGAATTTTATAAGTCGTACTTTTTAGACTTCAAAATTCATAAGGCTTTAAAATGAAGCACATCGTTCATTGAGCTGAATGAGTTTCGTTGATTTCACACTTAGAAAATAACGCCGAACTCGGTTCAATTTTCTACCGAACCACATCGGTTACCAACAAGAAACCGAATAAATTGTTTTTATATACTGTTTTCGGGTAAAAATGTAAAAATGAAAGATGAACCGAACAGTACGGTAAAATAGGGATATTCAAGAGTTCGGTACATGAAAACCGAGAAAACTCGGTAAACTGAACCGCGCATTTGCTGAGTATTCTTAAACGTCAAACACTTCTCTTCGAGTCAATTCCAGTGCGGCGCAAAAATTCTGCGTGCTGTGTTTTTTGTCCACGACCCATTTCCATTTGTGAAATTGGAAAAAATAACGCAGAGACTACAACAGGAAACTATATGAGGAGTTTTTGCATCAATAAACAATGTAACTGACAAAACTGGTTTCATTACTATGAAATTTGAAGCTAGATTCGAAGCTATTTCAACAAAAATTCCAGCACAGCCAATAAGAACCAAATTCCGTAACTGCAACAGAAAAGTCGGTTTGTTTGACAGCGTTCGCATGTCCGGTTATTGCTGATCGGATTTATTTTTGCCAACCAAGTTTTCGGTCAATTTGACAGATTGTGAGAAAGTAAAAGTTTAACGAGAACTCGAATGTTTCATTATGAACCGAACAGACTACCGAGCGTTCAGCATATAAAAACTCGATTGAAATTCAATCGATTTCGGTATTATTTTCTAAGTGTGTTCATAAGGTATACTAATGGAAATCAATCTGGTTTCTTGTGCCTAAAAAACATAGGGCATTTTATTGAATTTTGTACACGCTGATTCGGATTTACCCAAAATTGAGTAACTTGTACCCATTTTCAAAAAACAGGCTGAAACGTCAAACCATGGGTAAGGCGACTTATGAAAGTGGGTAAATCTTACTCGGTTCTTCATAAATCTGGTTCAATGCATAATTAAGCTGGTAGACTATAGTGAATACCCGGCAGCGTCAGTCGCCTTTTTTTCAAAGTAAGGTGTAAAATTTAATAAATACAAATAGAAAAAAAGGATCATTCAGTCCTGCATTCAGCTCGTGAAGAAGATTGAGTGGCAGTGGATACGGAAACGTACCGCAAATTGAAAGGTGTTTTAATTTTTGTTAAATTTTCCAATCATTGTCCAAAAAATTCTTTAAAAAATTGTTTGGGTGGGGGAAAAAAAAAACAAGGGGGGGGGGGGGGGGGGGGAAAAAAAGGGGGGGGGGGGGGGGGGGGGGGGGGGGGGGGGGGGGGGGGGGTGGGGTTGGGGGGGGGGGGGGGGGGGGGGGGGGGGGGGGGGTTTACACAGCAAAAAAAAATGTAATACACGTCAACGTAATTGATGCAAACGTATTAAAAACTGATGTAATCAAGAAAATACGATGCAGAATAACATCCACTTGATGTGATATTACATCTGTCTTCAAATTACATCAGAACAAAATTATTAGTTGCATGAATGTAATAATCACATACCAAAAACATAAATATTACACAAAAACCAATGCACATAAAGGACTCCGCAAAAAAATGTTGAATATTACACGATTTTGATGCTTTATCGCATCTAGTTGTTATGTAAAATTAAATATCGCAACACTGCCAGATTTGTTCTTAATTTTTTCATCTCCGGCAACATTGTTTTCTTGTCAAAACAAAGTCAACCGTCACGGTCATGAAACCGTTGCATCCGAAAGCTAAACCAGTTGAACAATGTGAAATTGTTCATCAGCCGTATTCAGATGATGACGAAACGGCGGAAATTGAAAACACTGTGCCATCTATTCCTCTGAGACGAACAGATATTCGTCTGCAATCGGTACGTATAGGATCCGCAGGTATATCTGGCGATTTTATTCATGATCCATTTTCATTCCAACCAGATCTCCAAGGTAACATTTTATCGAGTGGTGAATCGCCTATGTCACCTAAGCCAATGCCCTCTACCAAAGAACCGATGTTATGCTCGGAAGTGGATGCAATGGTACCGACACTACGAATTATATTCAAACAAGGTGCTAGTGAAACGAAAAAAACAACTCCGGCTATGTGAGTGACAAAACGAAAGACTTTAACATGTCCAACGGTGCTGAATATGGACACAAAATAGCGATAATTCGTGGGATATTGGCAAATTAAAGAAAATGACGGTGGAAGTAAACAAGGTGAAAGCAATGCAAACCCACCAGCATCATCTGGGTGAAGTACTGGTGGATAATCTTCGCGTGCTAGTGGAATAAGTGGAGCGGCTGGTGCTGGCGGGGGTGACGATGGTGACGGCCGTGAGAAAGAAGAGCTTCCGGTTCCGTTCAATATTAAGGCCGAAAAGGATGAGAACGGAAAGAAAAAGAAGGATGAATCTGTTGAAATAGAAATAAAAGCAACATTTTGTTTTAATTGTAGCTCTTTTTTTCTCATTGAATAATATTTGCAAATTTCATTTACACTATAATTTTTACATTGCTCCCTTTACATCGCGACTCTGTAGTACGTCGCGACGATTCACGTTGTCTCGATGGGTTACGTTGTCTCGTTTACATCGACCAAATTACATCGATAAGCAGTGCATCATTTTATTGTGTACATCGAGACAACATAACATTACACAACCGATGGAATAACCTATGTGCATCTGATTCTGTGTAATATTCAACAACTTTATTTGCTGCTTAATGTAGAAGGACCAAATCCTCCCTATCTCCAACGGTTGCATGGACGTGGCCAGGTGAGCGATCGAGGAGTGTCTTCGTGAAGATTATTGCGTGAAGAAACGTATCAGTAACTGATTTCGTTTCATGGTGGCATGCAATGTCTTCAACGAATTATTCCTCATCGTAGCTCCATCCACGAGGTGTGCAAACGTTATTGCTAATGCTAAATCTTGACTGCGTGCACTCAAACATTAAAAGTATGTGTGGAAATCAAATAATTTTTAGCTATAAGATGCGAACTATAAATGTTATGGGAGCTCGCACATAACTAATATTTTAGCGCCTATACGTGTTATAGGTTACCTTATAAAAGGTTAAGGAAGAATTATAATTTTTATGTGTACCCTAATAAATTTCGTATGGTTATTTTTCTTAACGACCTATTTGGGGCATCATACAAACCATTAAAGAAATGATTGGAGAGCTTGTGATATCGTTCGTTTGAGGTAATTTTTTATCAGAGTATGCAAATAAAAATAATGTGTGGAATATCTTATAAAAAGTAAAGTTATATAAGCTCTGACCTAATAAATTTTAAGTTTACAATTCTATTAGTGTACTGAAAACACATGTAGATATTTTCCGATACTAAAATAATGCCTTGTTCAGACTACAGACAACAATCAATATGTAACTAGCGATTTGAAATTGGTTCACTGTTGTAGAACCTCTAGGTCCGAAGTATACCTTGCAGTCTGCACCTTGCTATACACTCCTGCGCTTGTTAGTACCTTTCGGTACTAGTATCTTTGGCTTTGTTTTGATTCACTATGTTATTTTGACAGAATATTTCAGGGTGTGTTGGTGCGAGTTACGTTATTAGGGACGAATCATTAAGCTTGGGACCGGTGTGCTAGTACTTCCTGAGCCAAACAATATATTTACTTTCTTCCTGACTATCCAGCCGCTGCTACATAGTTATAACATGTTATAACGGTATTCAAATAATTTTATCAAGAAGTTCGCCATCAAGATAGCCTTGTATCATATAACAACCATAGACTAATTCTAAGACTAGTAGGTCCCTAACAAACACAATTTTTTTCTTGGCTCAGTCAGTACTAGCACATCGGTCCCAAGCTTAATAATACGCCCCTAACAATGAACTCACACGAACACACTCTCAAATATTCTGTCAAAATAACACAGCAAATCAAAACAAAGGCGCAAATATGTATAGTTAGGTGCTGGCTTCAAGGTGTACTTCGGACCAAGGGGTTCTACAACAGTGAACCAATTTCAAATCGCTAGTTGCATATTGATTGTTGTTACAACTCTGTAGTCTGAACAAGGCATAAGTGAATTTTACATGAATATCACATAGAACAAGAAATTACACTTGACTAATTATTTACATTTCACTGGACACATAAGATTTACTTCATTTTGCAAAGCATTTTTCACTACCTGAATCACGTGAAAGTTAAGTGAATTTCTAGTGGATATTTTTTGGGTGTAGTTCAACGCGCTGCAGGTGAGTGCTGTGATGCAAGGTGAATTGAATATCTCAGGTGGTCTCAATACTGTATACACGCTCATTTGGATTTACCCAAAATTGAGTAAAGTAAACCCAAAATAATGAAATCTAGAAC
Source organism: Aedes koreicus (assembly GCA_024533555.2). Lineage (NCBI taxonomy): Eukaryota > Metazoa > Arthropoda > Insecta > Diptera > Culicidae > Aedes > Aedes koreicus. Next base: position 144,009 of record JAHHFK020006095.1, read on the forward strand.
TACTCAAGATTGGGTAACCTGGCTTAAACCCAAATTTTGGTAAACCCATGATTTATTTGGTGTTGGGTTAGTTCTACACATTATTATAAAATGTAGTTTTTATGGAAATTGTGTAATATATTAAAATAAAAAATACCCTAGTTAAGCTTTTTCTTTTTTTTTATTGTTTTCAAATAAAGGAACTACAATCCATCCATAATATTGTAACAAGATCAATGACGGGTAGCTCCGGTGCTGGTGCACATCGCTCACGCATTTCGGGAATTCCTTGGCCATCAGTCCGATCATCTCGAAAAGGCTCTGCTGGAAGCGTTTGGTTAGCTTCCACTGATCGAACAGCTGCAAAATGTCGAAGTTTTCATCGAGGCACTTGTAAACCTATACATCCTCCCGGGTACTTACCAATGACTACTGCACATAATGGATGCTCTCGCGAACGATCTTTTGCGTTCTGGATATGCTTCCGGAACAAATCGAAAATCTCTGCATTAGCTTTCGGGAAGCGTTCGGAAGCTTTGATGAAACGGCGCTCCGTTGGATAAGTTTACTAGGGTGTTGATCCGGCAGAAATTTGTCCATCATTGGTGCTCCTAAATCCGAGATGGTCAGATAACATTTTTTTGCCCTTGCAACAAGTTGCGAATCGATGCACCCTTTTACAATAAAGATTAATAATAAAAAAAAAACTCCGTTGGCATGTCCTGCTTCTTTTTTTAAACAGATTGCACAAAGTTACCTGAATTCCAAAGAATCAATCACTGTTTTTTCTTGTAAAACTTAAGTTTTTTTTTTATCTGGAGAGTACAAATATGTGTCCATTTTACAAACAGTAGACGTATACCAAATTTATGAAGAAGTGAGTGAGATCTAACCACTTTCACAAATCGCCCTACCCATGGTATGACATTTCAGCCTGTTTTATGAAAATGGGTTAAAGTTACTCATTTTTGGGTAAATCCGTATGAGCGTGTAATACGACTCATATCAAGTAAAATCAGGTCTGGCATACTGAAGTTGTCTCCTTTACACCTATGCAACAGTTCCTGTGATGTCAAATTCGCAGTACCATTTTAAACCAAACGAGCATAGGAGATGATTAGTTTCACACTGCCAGGCCTGTGTTCTATGCTATGGTATATGAAGCGTCAGGCTGATAGGTTTGTTTACCAACACAGAGAAACCAAACTATCCAAAATTAAGTGATTTTCACTCAACTTGACAGCAAAGTAAAACCAGTCATAATTGAGTTATTTACAAAGTATCCAATTTTGAGTATTTTGAAAAGACTCAGTGCTGATTGAAATGAACAGTTTGTGTAACAGCGAATCTACAGTAAAAATAATTCAAAATTGAGTTTTATTTTTTTAGAAAATATTATTCAAGAATTTGATTTAGTGTAGCTAAATTCAATAAACGAAAACTAAAAATTCAAATCAAACAAAATGTATTTTATTTATTGGTACATTCTTGGGTACATTGAAACATTCCATTGGCAATTTGATTAAATCCACTAAAAGTTCATATTGAATCGAGTACTTTTCGTTTGTCATGAAACGATTTACTTGGGACATGGCATGCCGTTGACTCCAAAGAATGATCGAGGAAAGCCCTGAGGGAAACTTCTGGACCTTCTTTTCCGGAAGTGACTCAGTTCCGTGATCATCTCCATGAACTTTGCTAAACTACTGGGTTTTCACTAATATAGTTCTCACTCCATCTAAAGCCACTAGAATTAGAAAAAACAATCGAATAAGTGAAATAATTACACTTAATGGTTAATTTTTTGTAACGGGGTTTCCAAGTCCAGAATTTATTTAATTGATCCATATCCATATCCACAACGCGTAAAATTTTAAACTAAAACACAAATTTGCTTCCGCTTAACAGCACCGTTGTTGGTTAAATGGCGATCAAAAAATTTCAGCCAAAGCTAAGTGGCAGCCCAACATCCCGATTTGGATTGTTTCGTGGAAGGCGCCTCGCACGTATACTGAAAACATACTACTCTTAAAATACCTTGCTCTGCGTAAAATTGACTTTTTCAATTTAACTTTAAGATTGAGTTAAAGCTACCTACCGCTGAGAACGAATTTATATCCAAAATAGTAGTCCTATCAGAGTACTTAATTTTGAGTACTATCACACTTGATTTTGAGTAGTTTGGTTTCTCCGTTAATATTTCGGGGAAAAAGTGCACGTGCTAATGTATGTAAACAAAGCGTTTAGCCCATACCGTTGGCATTAATATATAACTCTTCACTCCTTGGCAAAAATGCAATCAACAACTGTCATTGACTATAATAATCAACAACTCTCGAGTACTTTTTCAAAAGGACGTAAGTCACAAAATGTAAACAAACGCGTTGTTCATGGCATGTTGTTAAAAAATCATGTATATATGCACTTGTTTGATGAAGTTTCTGATGGATTATTCTTGGAAGATTTAACTAACTTTTTTCAAAACGGTGTAAAATCACTTTTGCACTCTTTGAGAATAATGGTAGATACGTCGCTTGTGTTGAAAAGTAACTGCGAGACATTATTTTACCATTTGGATTCCCCTTAACGACTCGTTAGTAAAAGTCTTTATACCACAAGGTTAAATATTTGGATTTTTTTTTCAGTAAAAATTGATTTATTTAGCAAACATATTTTTAAAACGTTTTGTTGTAGAAAAATTTTTACGTCATTTTAAAAAGTTCGACGTATCTGTGTGAAATATGACAACTTGACGTAACATTTCGACGTAACTACATTGTCATTTGCAGAATGGCGTATCATGTTGACGCAAGTAACATGCCATCTATCATACTGACTTATCAAAATGACGTATTATCTTTTTCGTTTGCAGACCGTTGTAAGAACCATTTTTCTAAATGAAGCTTGAATGTTCACGCCTTGTGTAGTTTTTAAGCACAGTGATGCAATATCTCTTACCAATGTGTCATTTAGTGGAATTTAATTGGGATAAACATGTCCGGTTTTGAAATAGGAATAAAAATAAACTCAAAAAGTTCAATGCTGATTTTCTCATCTTCGTCCAAATGTTTCTTACGTCTATTTGAAAAAGTACTCGAGAATTGTCCACTATTGAGTATTCCTTATGGCTGGCCCACAATTGATACGTTGCGGATGCGTTTGCGTGAATTTGACAGTTCTCCCATAGGTTTTCTGTCAAATTTACGTCAACGCATCCGCAACGTATCAATTGTGGGTCAGCCATTACTCTTTCGCTCCACTGCTAAATCTCATTTGATACCCTGCTACTCCACCCGTCTTCCCTATCAACTGAAGAAAATAGACCACCTGAGATATTAAATTCACCTTGCTGTGATGACAATAATTCGGTATCACCTTCTGATTTACGGACCTTGTAACCTAACGCCATTTTCGACCCTATAGATCTGTCGTCGTGACGTTTCCCCACCCTTTCTTTGCGCATCCAACTGTTTTGCTGTCATCGTGCGTTTGCTTTTGTGCTGCGCCTGAGAAAAGAAAAACCGTGTGCTAGTGTGCGTGCGTTACTGCGTTTGCTTGGGTCTTCTGTTGGTTGCGAACATTAACCTGCCCTCTCTGCCTGCGGTGGACCTTTTATTTGAGTGTGATCTCCTCTTTTGACTGACTGGTCCTCTTGATTGGTGTGGTGAAAGAAAGGAAGAAATATTTTAGCAAGAAATTTGGTGGAAAAGTGAATCGAATTGGTCGTATTTTGTTCTGGTGCAATCCTTTACCGTTCCTGGGGGAAACGTCAACCAGTTTCGACGGGAGTGCGACGACGACGGCTTCCGGATCGTTGTGCGTTTTGTATTTTGATTTTTTGGTTCGTCCCGTTCCGCCGAGCGGATTCAGCGTAAATTTGCTGCGTGTTTTTCCTCGTTTACACGATTTTCTTCGTTCGCTTAACTGTATAGTATTACGTTTTTTTTTTTGTGTGTTTAACCTTTGGATCGTCTCCTATTGTTTTGTTCGGCGGCGGTAGTGTTTTCATCGATCGATTTATCGGATTGCGGTGTGAAGAGATTGAAGTTGTCGGTGCATATTTTGACTGCTGCGAAGAATCATAGGAACGCACTCCCTGGTGCTACTGGGAAAGGGCTTCGACAATCGATGTGAATTATTGTTCGAAAGACGAAGAGGCTGGACTTTTAATCTGTGTGTGACAAGAGAGACACTGGAAGGAACAAACAAGCCGTCAAGATGTTCAATGGTAAGTGTTCTTTTTGTGGGGGAAACAATTTGCTTGTATACTTGTAGGGAGTGTCCCCCCGAGCGGCGCTGAAGTCAGAACCCGTGCTAAGGCGATAGTGGCAGGGAGTTGAGGAGGGAGCCTTGATAAAAGTCGAATGACCCATTTTCCTCTTTCGCTACCAGCAAGATAAGTATGATGTTTTTTTTTTGTTTTAGCTAAACCTTCAAAATCGAAGGCTATATTTTTTTTTTGCGTCTTTTGATGCGTTTTTGTTTTTTTACGATGTTGCTTTTTGCTTTTGGCCTATTTGCGCTGAGGCGAAGCGGGGATTCGGGTATGATTTGCAGCAAAATTTATTCTTTCCGCTGTCGAGCGAGACTTTGGTATTTAAATCACTGTGTGTGTATGGAAGGCTGTCGGTTGCGTGTGTGCAGCAGACTGATAAGGGAAGAATTTCAATATCATTATCTTATATTACGCGATTGTAATCGCCCGGTGCAATCGTGGTTGGAATTTTGGTGTCATTTCCCAAGGAAAACGAAAATCTTGCGTTGTAGCAGATGGGTGCCAAGAGCCGCAGGTCAACAACACAGTTCTGCTGGTTGCATCTCGATGTTCTGCATTTTGTTGGAATTTAAAAGCTATTAGCGATTTAGTGTGAATTATGCTGCAGCAATCGGTGATAAGAATGTTTGTCTTTTTTGCTAAAGTTTAGCAATTCTTCGGAAGTTCGGTTTCAACTTCTTTTTATCTGCAGTCTTATAGGATTTTGATTGTTAGGGTCGTAGATAGTCTAGTTCATTTTAGAGGTGCGTATTCATAGTACTTAAAATTCGACGAATTTTTGATTTGGTAATTATTAATCATCTCAGAATGGTGAGCAAATTTCGCTTATAAAGCCGAACAATACACTCTTGCACCTGGAGTAAGATTTGCTCACATATCTCAGCGATTATGTTTGAATAATCCTAAGCAAGATACGATCTGAATTTATTTCAAATGATGAATACAACTTTTTCCGAGTTCTGTGCTAGATACCATCAGAAGCTCAATGCAGTACACGTTAATAATCATGAGCAGTTATCTCGCCGAACATTTGATAAGGCCTATATTTGATGATGGATTCTTTTCATAGACTTCATTCTATAGAATTGGTTGTTCAATATACAAGTTGACAACGTCTTCTCTCGACATGAGCTGTAAGCAGAACCACAAGTTTAATTGTGTAGCCTTAATTAACCATAGAGAAAGTCGATGAAGAAAATTGGCCAACAAAGATAGGTCCTTTTCAACCGTTACGCGAGATATGGTTAAAAATTCTAAGCTTAATTCAAATGTCATCGCAAGCAAACTATGTGTACATAGGTCAGAGTGAGAAAAAACAACTCCCCAGGGATCAGGTGGCGAGTCATCCAAGGAGATCGTCCGCTTAAAGGATACTTATCGGATCCTCAAAGAAAAGAAATCTCTTTCAAAGAGGGACTGTGCTACCCTTGTGTGGGAAGTAGAAAGAGTCAGCAAGGCCACCCCATCCAATGGGGATGATGGCAAAGTTCCTCTTAGTGTATGGCTGATGTCGGCGCTACAAAGAAAGATAAATGCCGGAGAATGACAGATCCGTCAGGGTCTGCTCCCGAAGCCTCGGTGACGGATAGCAAAAACGATGCTGTTACCGTCATTAATCAACATCATGACTGCCACCAGGCAACAGACTGATGCAGGGCCTTTGAATGATGTACTGTAATGGAGCACGCACGGGTTGAGGTCAAAGTTATCTGAGATCCAACTCTTAGCAAGTAAGCT